>VXBI01000881.1:0-166692 GCA_013397375.1 Toxostoma redivivum | reverse complement strand
ATTTCTTTTATCGGGCAACATCTGCACCCATGTCTCCTTCCACAGGGAGTCATGGAACACAGGAGGTGGTATGCAACTCATCCTTACAGCAGGGATACACCAGTAGCAGGAGGAGGGAAGTTTATCCTTTGGATATCAGCTATACTGGACTTTGTTTTGCAATATATATATCCAGAGGTTTTACATCTGTGATGGCAGCACTGTACTGACTTGATATGTTGAGCTGTTGTTAAATGATGATAACACTATGCCTCTTATTTATGTGAAGTATGTAGATGAACTCTCATCTGAGAAAATTCTTCAAACACAAACCCAGCAAATTCTGGAAAGTAAGTGGAAGAATATACTGTCTAAGAGATGGATAAAAGGTAGACAGAAGAGTGAAATGTCAGGCAGAATGTCACAATCTTATTGTGGACTTTTTATAAAACTAAAGTGAAATAGGAAAATTCTGGTAGATATTAACCTAAGACCTCAAAATACAATATTCTTACTATATTGTGTTTGAAAGACAAGTTAAATCTATTAAAAATGTGCATGTACTATACCTGATGCTGTGTCCTCCTCCTACAGACAAACTCACATTATTACAAGCCTATTACCCTTATTAGTCCAGAATTCATGTGGTAGAGATTGCTGAGAATCACATTCTCTCTTGCTGTAAAGGAATGTGGCTCCCTTGAAATGAAAAACTGGCCTGTTTTCCCAAGTGCACCACAACATTTTTCACTAATGACCTTGCTGCAGCTAAACAGACATACAGAAGCATAAAACTGAATTTACAGAATACATAAACAAACAAAAAATCTGGGCCAATAGATAAAAAAATAGCTCCTAACACGATCAAAAAGCATTTGATTTTTTTCTACGATTAATTACAGTGTTCTTAATTAAAAACACATCTCTCAGTCACTTTCATAAGAACTGAATCTGATGCTAAAACTTACACTGAATTTAAGGAATTATTAAGGACAAGATCAAGGTTCATGCTGTCGTTTCAAGTTATTTCATATTTACCAGCAGGCAAAAGAAGCAAATCTGGCTGTGAAATCATTAAGATTTGTTTGTTAGCCTTTTGATTTTTTTGCGCGGCAGCATTAAAAAGCAAGGGAACTCCATCATCACAAGTCTTTTGAAATCAAACTCCAAGTATAAGAAATCAAATTTAAAAATCATTAATATAGACTTATAAATCATATATTGGGGTTGTATTGCTTGATTCCTTAATACTCTGGCTGTGTGGATTAATTTTGAGAGGATGCTTGAATCATAGAGAAATAATACCAAACATGGTTTTATTTCCCTACATATCTAAAAGATACACTTGTGAGATTTGAAATCAAGTAGGTACTTTCCAGAATACTCTTAGAATTAAAAAATTAACATGCAGTTTTTTATAGGTAATGCTTACAAAGAATTATGTAATGTAAAATATCATTAGCAAGGGACATGCTGAAGGTTAACTGCAGCGATTTTGAAATTTCATTTTGGCATAATTTTGGAGTGACACATTTTAACTGGTTTGCAAACAAACTACTTCTTCAAATACAGATTTTTTCAGCTAAAAGGGATCACTAAACTCAAAAGAGCACCTACCTGAGTCCTCTAAAGGCATATCGACAATGACTTGGTCACTGTATTTTCCATACAGACCATTAGAGCAAACAGCAACTATCTGAAGAACATAACTTGTATTGGGTAGCAGATTATTTAGAATAGCTCCCTAAAAGAAAAAACAAATATAATCATTTACTTGCAAATAAGTATCAAGTATTTGAAAATGTTAATTTTTTTATAACACATTTTTCTTCTGGAACATAAAGCTCCTTTCTTCTAGTATTATAATGTGTACTTTTTATATTTTATTGTCACAAACAGTTTTCAGTCAAATTAAAAAAAAACAAACTTGTGACTTTTTACATGGGGGATACCAAATCAAATAACTACTTAGCATTGAACACAAGTTTAGCTAACATTATGTCTGATGAGTCTTTGAAGAGGGTTGGAGAAAAAGATCTCATTAGTAAAATACCATGAAGCTGTAATCAGTAACTTAGTGTTTATAGCAGTATAATTGAATTGAATCTCATTAGTTGCTTGTGTGGGTCATTCTTTCACATCTATAAGCAAAGAAATACCGATAATTATTAATTGCAATGGGGTTTATGGCTAAGGAGCTCTGTGATTGACATGGTCATGGCAAGTATATGAAATCAAAGCAGCAATCTGTAGTTTTTCCCTGTTCTAGACAAGTGTTTTCTTTTGTTTTAAATTGTCTTTGTGGCTTTACAGCCAAATATGAGAAAATGTCTCTTCAATCAGCTCCCAGCTACAGTTTAATCTGTCACAATAATTAACAGTGAGTTGTTACACCCATCACCCCTTTCTATGAAACTTGAAGAGTTTACAGTTACCAAGTCCTGATACCCATCTGTCAGAAACTCATGCTTAGTCTGGTCTTCTCCATCCAGCTGTTGATAAAAGACAGCAAATCTCTCAATTGTGGTGTCATATACAACACGAGGCCTTTCCCATGTAACAAGAAGACTAGTATAATTCTTTGGATCAGATTGAACATTTTCAGGTTCTGAACTGCAAACTGGAAGAAAGAAAAGAGAAATAATATGGTATTTTTTAAATGGTACAAGTAACTCTACTAAAATCTTGAGATATATCCTGAGAAAATGTATAAAATTTTTGTGTGCCTCAATTTTAGCTTTCTTCTACAATATTTGTAATGTCATACCATTATAAACAGAACCAGTATTTTAACACTAGATTTCCAAAAGCAAGTGAAGTTGAGGACTGAGTCTCCTTTCCTTGCCTCTTATACCAAATTTCCTGAAATAGTAGTATCCAGTTCCCAAGAAGTAAATATAAATGATAAAACATAAAGTTTCTTATATTTGTCCTGGGAATCAAAAAAATCTCAACCATTCTGTCTTTATACCACTATCGAAGTAGGACTAAAAAAGCTGCACACTTTCGCATTAGCTATAATAGACTAATCTACAGTAGATTGTTTTTAATGGTTAAAGATAAACCTATCACCTGAATTTCCTCTCAAGGCTGCTTGAATCTTTTTAAAGTACTTAAAGAAGAGACAAAGGGCAAATAAAAAGAAGTTTAGTATTACATTAGCAGTAGTCATTTACAGGAAGCATTTTTTACATCTCATCATGTGCTTAGAGCAATACACGAGTATCTAGAAAAAGCAAGCTAAAACCCCTATTAATCTAAGAAAACAAGTGCAGATCCTTTGGAGTGCTCTAAAAAGAATCATCAAGATGTCCCAACGCTTTGGGGGACAATGCTGCATTTTGAGAGCGGTCCTTCAGCTTTGCATTTTGCCGCTTGAACACAAGGTGGCACTCAAGCTCCGTCAAAATATTTGTCAAAAGCCTTTCTCCGGTTCCCCAGGGAAGGTGAACACCTCTGAGCAGCTTCTGCCTGAGCTAGTCAATATATAAAATAAGCAGCAAGGCTTTTTTAATTTTTTTGTGTTTGTGCGTGTAAGCTAATAGTAGAGGCAGCGTTAGTCTGTGTAATTTAGGTGAATTTTGTTGCCAGGTTTTAAATCTACTGTGCTATATAACTGATACACCATTTCATTAATTATACTTAATTATTTTAACTGATGCAGAGGAAGAGCAAATAAAAAAAAAAAAATCTCATGTTGTGCCCATTCCATTCCATTCCATTCCTAAAATTTGTAGTTCCTCCCTCTCCTCTTGCTATCACCAACAGCTATCAAGGAGAAATCAGACCAGCAAAGATCATCCCCTTCTCAATTCAATGCTCAATTCAATTGCGCATTAAGACAGATGATTTAAACAGATTTAACTATTTTTCAATTAATCTAAAAACTCCTCTCTTCAGAGGTGTTTAAAATTCTTGTCAAAATGCTTTTTTATAATGTAAACACCAAGCTTCTCTGTATTCCAAATTTTTCTCTACAGTCCTTTTTCCTCCCTTCATCTTTTTTCCTTATGAGTGAATTTAGTTCTGAAATCTGTCTGTATTCAGATTCAGAGCAGTATTATAAAACTTTTAAAGGTACAAGGTTGGTGCTTCCAGGGTTATTTCTTTGTTTTCTTTTTTTTCTTTTCCAGATGATTCTTCCATTTTTTCCCAAGAAAAAGTGTTCCCTTTTGTTCTCCTCCTTTTGATGTTCATCTCAGCAATGACTGACAATATTACTACATGACAATCATCTACATATTATTTCACCTCCATTTCTTCCCAAAATGTTTTCTCTTGCCCTTCTTCTGATGTCACTTCACAAATCATCCTGCTGATCCCTTTTCTTTCCTACCAGTCAGTTACACAGAGGCACTTTACTGCCTTTTCCCATATTCCTTCTCCAGAGACTAGAAAAAAAAGGAGACCACATGATAACTTACCTAATTAAGTAATTCTGCTGTGATACTGACTTTTAGAAAATCTGAGCCAAGAGACTGCAAGAAAGGGAATTCTTGAGTCTGTTACTAGTCTGAAGGCACAAATATTAAACTGGATTACAAGTCACAAGCAGAAAAATACCAAATAGCAAAAATTTCACAGGAAGTCAGACTTGAATCTAAGTCTGCTAGACTTGAATCTAAGTCTCTGCTTTCTCCAGGTGAATACTTAAATTCTGTTTTGCATATCACGTCATGTCGTGGTAATGCATCTATCTTTGCTTATGCTTCTGTAGAATAAAATGCTACCCATTTTATTTTAAAGTTGAACTTAGGAAACTTAGTTGAACTTAGTTCCCATGTAACTTAGGACATTTTCATCTAAACTTAACTGCATCATGGGGAATTACTGGGGTACATCAGCCAAATCATTGCTAAAAACTGCCAGGGCTTTGTTTTTGACCAGAAGACCTTTAGAGCTGCCCAAATTTGGCTTTTTCTCCCCCATATTTGTTGCTTTCTTCTACTTTTAGTTTAATGTAATTCAGCTTTTTAATTCAGCTTTTCAATTGTTGAAGCCATGAAATCACTTCATTTACATTCAGATATTCAGGGGCTTTGTAGATCCCTGACAGTGTGGCAAAAAGCAATTTTTTATATTCCACATCTACACTCTCTGTGTAATGGAGGAGAGATGGAGCAGCATCGCAGATGTGTGCTGGGTCGACCTTGGCTGGCCACCAGGTGCCCACTCAGACACTTGCCCACTGCCCCTCCTCAGCAGGGCAGAGGAAGAAAGAATGATCAAAAAGCTGATGGGTCAAGGTAAAGACAGAGATTGCTCACCAACCACTATCATGGGCAAAACAGATTTGACTTGGGGAAATCTATCACCAATAAAAATACAGTTGGATAGTGAGGAACAAAACCAAAACTACCCATGCTTTCCTTCCTCCCAGGCTCAACTTTACTCCTGATTCTTCCACCTCCCCACTACCAGTGGCACAGGGGAATATGGAATGGGAATTGTGGTCAGCTTGCCACTCCTTCCTCATGGTGTTCCTCTGCTCCAGTATGGGGTCCCATCCACAGGATATAGTCTTTTGTGAATTTTTCCAGCCTCCAGTCTTTTGGGAACAGATTGCTACACTGTGGGTCCTCCCTAGAGTCAGAGACCTGACAGATAAACTGTTCCTTCATGGGCTCCTCTCCACAAGTCACAGCCAGGAGCCTGCTCCTGCACGGAGTCTCCACAGTCTGCCACAGGACAGGCTGCCTCACCATCATCTTTGCCATGGGGAATCTCTGCTCTGCTTCTGGAGCACACCCTCCCCTTCTTCCTTCTCTCACCTGGGTGTGACAGCTGTTTCCCTCACTCCTCCCTGCCGCGCAGCTTTTTTTTCCCAGGGGTGCCTCACCATGGCTCTCAGTGCCCTGAGATGGATGGGTGGGCTGGAAGAGCTGGAACTGTCTGTGTCTGGCTCAGGGCAGCCACAGGCTCTCCTCAGGGAGGTCTCCCCTGTACTCACCACTGTCAGTGCCTGGGCACCTGCACCCCACACACTGCCAGTTTCCCACACACACGTCTGGAAATCCCAGAATCTGAGAATTCACAATGAAGCCATGTGGGCTGAGGAACGTGAAAGGGCAAACACATGAGTCCTGACCCCGTGCCTCACAAGTGAATTTAACTAGAACAAACACTGAACTTTACGAGGTTGTATCTCTCATGGGAAAACAGGCTGAATAATACTTTTTATCAATGTATATTGTCAGTCTTGTATTTTAAGAACCCACTGTTTTTTATACCTTACTAAATCCAGAAAGAAAAATAAGAGTTAGATTTCAGCCCTTATTCCCAGGGCCTTACCAGAAGGATGGAGCAGATGGAAAGTCACCCAATGTGCCCAGCATTGGTTTTCAGGTTTACAGGAATAAAAAATTTATTTTTATTATAAATGGATTTGCATGACAGCTATGGGTGGTGGAGATTAGGCAGTACAATTTCAAAACACTTTTCTTAGGTGAATCCTCAAGTATGGCTGTAAGGATTATCTATTTTAATCTTCTTAAATTGCTACATATATATCGCATAGGGAAATTACATATATCACTAGGCAGGCTTGGGGAATGAAGCATCTCCCATGCCCTTAGTAGGACCATGCTTGTACACCAAAAATGTTGGGAATGCCACTGTGAGAAAATTCCTGAAAATATTTTGAAAATTCCTGAAATTAATTTGAGAATTCCTGAAATTACTTTGTAATGGAATAGAAAGATTCTTCTAGCTTTTCTAAGAAAACTTAGTTCTACTTTAGAAATGTCATTTCCTAATTTCAGCAATAAATCCAGCATTTAATCCTACTGCCTAATGAGAATCTGCACTGAACACAACAGGAGAAAATTTGGATTCTAGGTTTCACCACACAAAATAATTTTTCAGTTACCTACTGAGTAATAATCAGTCTTGGCATTTCTCATACATCCTCTAAAGGGATTAAAAAGATTAGTTTTTTCTGTTGACTACTATGCAATATTAAACATGAATAGGCCTATTGACTCTTAGCAACTTTGGTATTCATGTTACAGCTGTTATATCTGAACCTTTAAGTTTAATGATTCCTTGGGTTTTAAAATTTATCTTAAAATCGAGGCAAAAATATAAATTCTCTAATGCTCTACTTTAAAGAAATCCTATAGTTGCATTTATGTGTGTCTATATATATATGTGTGATTACATAAATATTAATAGTACATACATATATGACCACACTTCTAATCTAGAGAACATCTATAGCCTCTGTTTATATTCTCTGTTTATATCTAATTAAACACAGTTCAGTGAAATTGAGTCAAATAATCTGCAGGTATTCCCATCCAAGTAACAACATAGTGCTTCCAGTTTAGATGTTTCCTATATATTCTTTTATGCTTGTTAGTATAGGAATAATTGACTTCTATATTTAGTGCCAAATCTTGCTGCCCATTACATAATGTACTCTTTTGGTCACATAACCTTCACAAACTTCCCTTAAATTTTAGGTTTAGACTGAGAACAGAATCTGGCTTCTGGAATTCTCTCCATCTATCACTTTCTAAGCAAAATACACAAAATTAATTTGATGACTTCAGTCCCTGTTGAAAGAGCATCCACACTATATGATAAAGAACCAAACAGGTTTGTAATAAAAAATACTCTCGCAGCTTTGTTGAAGTCTGAAACACATTAAAAGGGCACTGTAGAAAGCTTGAACTGATGTAATCTTCACTGAATGCTTGGTCAAGACAAGCATTTAATTTTCCATTCCATTTAATCTGACATGTTTCACAATTGCTGTTTTTTTCTCTGAAGTGATAGATTTATGAGTAATAACACAGTGCGCTACTTTCTACACAATTTAAAATGAGTAACTTCATACTTGGATGAATCTTTTACTGAAAATTGTCTTTTAACTTGTGAAGAGAGGAATGACTATTCAGTAAGTACCTGCTTCATGAATTTCTTCTTGTCCAGTGTAAGAGGAAAAGACTTGCCCAAAGAACTTATATTGCTGTTCTCTGAAGTTGTTTTGCAGGTAGTCCATCAGCATAACATAGCCAGACTGCTGCATTGTAAGCACTTCACAGAATACAGCTAACTAGAAGACGAGAGGGAAAAAAGTTAGAAATCGTAAAAATTGACCAGATTCTGCTAATAGGCAAAAACTCTTTATTGGAGCTCCAAGACCAAACAGCTTGGAATATGTTCTTACCCTATTTTAAGACAAGAAAGTACTCAGATTCTAGTACTAAGTTGTAAAAAAGGTAAAAGATAACACAATTAATATAGATGCTTTCTAATTTAACGGCTGCATGAAACATTTCTAACTAGATAAAAGAAAAGCTTTGTTGTTGGGCTGGCAGTTAACGCCATGAGCTTCTACCATATACATGGCAATTGCTTGTTCTTTGGTATTATGTATTGTTGTTTGACTTTACTACATTAAACAAATACCTGGTTTTCAGAAATACTTATGGTATCTTTAAACACAATCCATTCAACTGTTTCAGAGCATGGAGGAGCTGATAGAGACCCATTATAAGTGTAATATTTGTCTGTTGCATTTGGCAAGAGATTCAGCAAAATAAATGGTTCTAAGGCAGCTTGTTTTCCTGAAAAAAAAAAAAAAGAAAAATAGAGTCTTAATTTTTTTTTAATTTAACTAATAGAGATAGTTAAAATACTATAGAAGCAATTCATAAATGCAAATCACACTCTCCAAAAAGAACTACCATCATAGGAACATGCTTATTTAGAGGCTTTTCAAAACTACATCTCCAGAGAGACTAGCAGACAAATAAATAATGCAGTATTCTATTTAGTTTGAAAGAGTATAGCTCAAACCTAACTTCATTTACTTGGGAAGGTGTAGTAAGTTACTTCAGTAACAAATAGAGTAATTTTAGTATATTGGTTCACAAGAATTTTCTCACCGTAAGTTTAGGTGCAAGGTGCCAAACCTTTGTCTTATTCTTGAATTTCAAAGAAAAAAATGCCTGTTATATCTTTGTTCTAGGTCTCATGACATGGGTTCAAACTCTCCCCAAATTTAATCAAGTTCTTGAGTTTTTTGCAGCATCCAGACTACTGCAGAAAATCACTGCCTGGGGAACTGTCACCATGTTAGACCTGAGGGTTAATATTACTCATGATTGCAGAAGCAGAGTTTCTGTGGATCAGGATTCTTTTTTAAATGGTGATAATATAGTGAAAAACTGTGACAGCTTTACACAAATCAGCAAACAATGCAAAGACCTCCTCCAGGAGAATATGTTCTGTGAAAATAACATCTTTCAGGCCAGCAGTTTGGTGGGTACCTTGTCAGCTGGGAGTAAGCATGAAGGATTGCTGGAAGTCCATCCACAGGAAGCCAAGTGCCTGCTGTTATGGCAGCAGGGTCCAGCAACAGAAATTTGACACAAGTGGTAACAACTTCAGAAAGGCAGACTTTTCAGACTGTGAGAATTATCTACTTTACTGTCTGGTGCATGCAAAATAATTCTGCTTTTCACACCTTGCAATAATGTAGATCCTTAAACAACTTATTTCAATCTAAAGTTACTCATTTCAAGTTCCTCCCTAATTGGTAAGTATTTACTTCTGAATATCTAATGACTTTTCAGACTGTAAATTAACTCATGCTTTTACAGGTATGTTACTTCTTCAGCTCTGTTCATATTTCTGACCCCTCTTTGTCTTCATAGTTCCTTACAAATTCGGTGGGAGTAGCAAATTGCATTAACAGTTGACTACAAGGGCTCGATGTTTTTCTTATCTGCAGTGACTACTGAGTTAAGGTAAGAGCTGATTTGTCCCCTCTCTCTCATTCATATGTTGTGAAGAGGGAACATTTAGCAGTGTGGAGAAAAGCACATCCTTCCATTCCTCCTGTCAAAATGCTAATTAGCCTTCAGACAGAAGCTATCAGTGCTATCTGGTATGTGTCTAATTAACATATTCTTCCCTCAGCAAAAATGAAGCCCATTTTATATAAATGGCTGGGGACATGAAACTTCTCATTCGTAACAAGAATCCTGCCATACACTCTGCAACTTTGGATTTTAGAATAACCTTTAATGAGACTGACAGCTTAGATTCTCAAAATCAAACACCTACAAAGAATGACCAAAAGCAGGAAGTTTGTCTAGAAGGAACAGGAGTACTCCTGTGCAGAGCTTGAGAACTCAGCAACTGTGATTCAAATAAGCACAATACAGATATGACTGACAAGGACAATTCATGGATACCACAGACAAGGAGAGATTGTGTGCTTTTCAGAAGAAACAACTTGATTTAGTCATGACCTGAATTTCCCGGCCTCATCTGCATTTTATTCAGGAAAATTTTATTCTAAGCATCATTGAAGTGCCATGTAGTGGCTGTATCTTGAATCTTGCTGCTGATAGTTTTACAGCTCCTTCCAAGGCTGTAGGACAGCATCTGTCTTGATGTATTACTAGTTCTCCTTTTTGTTTCACAGAAAATGACATACAAAAGAAATGAATCTTAACTACTTTATATTTCCATCTCCTATGTCTTTCTAACTTATGAAAGGTATTCCCTTTTAAATTTGTTGAACAGTGTTTGTTTTCCAGGGGAAAAGAAACTTGACTTCAGCGTAACACTTTTAAAGGCTTGTAAAACAGCTTTTTACATTCAAGCACCATTAAATAAAGTAAAACTGAGACAAGGTTTCCTTAAAGCCATGGACATGATGTAAGAATATATCTCTGTTCAAGAAAGTGCTCATTCATATTCTTCTGCAAAGACATGATGAGACTGAGTTCAAAACTTTTTCCTAAGGGGTCCTCTTCAGATTGTCAGTCCTGGTTTGTATATATAACCAGGATTACCCTTCCTCAGGAGCAGAATCTGGCACTTGCTTATGTTAGATTTCATGTGGTTGGTGATTGTCCAGTTCTTGTCTATCCAGATGACTTCTGTAACTTCTAACAAAATAGACATGACTGAGCAATAGAGAACCATGCTCCTCAATGTCTTAAAGGTTTCCTAATCACACTGAGGTGGAATTTAGTTAACGAGTAATCAATAAAACATGAAGGCAAACTTACCAAAACGACTAACACTATCTACTCCATTAATGATTGGATTATAATCTGGATTATCCTCTAGTCCAATCTGTTGAAAAGAAATTGTACATTTTAACAGTACAGACTTCATGCAAAAAAATTGGAAGTTACAGTTTACCACCAAAATTATAGATTATTTAAAGCCAAACAAGTTTATTTTGCCCATTTGCTTTTCTGCAAGAATAAATTGGAAAGATACATGCAATTTTTTAACTCAATGATCACACATTGGAGCCAGTTAAATTCAGTTTGAACATCTGTTGTGTTTCAAGGCTTATTAAATGACACAAAGATATATTTTGTTTACCTCAAACAAAACTGATAAAGCTCTTAACTTTCCACTTCCTTTAACTGCCTCTTCAAAATCTGTAAACTGATCTGCATCATAGCAGTAGATTTGCATCTGCAATTAAAAATATATTCAAATGTTATATGCAAAAAAAAAGTAAAAATTAAACAATACAATTATTGAAACTCCCATTTGGAGGAAAAAAAAAATCCAAACAAAAAATTTTAAACAAGTGTAGGGATTTTTTACCTATCTCATTTGTGTTATCTGAGAATGCAAAATGGAATTCATTAACAATTAGCTGTGTAAAAAAAACCTCTCCTGGAAAACTATTAAGGATGCAAGAATTACCTTTTCAAGGAGCACAATGCTTTCCATGCATAATGCAGTAAGCTAATTGGACACCTGACCTAGAGTACTTGGTGAAATGAATCTTTACATCACTGATCAAACATGAATGATATGTCAAGATATCCCTACTGCATCTGCCTTGCAGTAAGTGTAGAAAAGCGTTGGTAGTATAAGATTACCAGGCACTTTGAGCCCACATCTGACTGCTGTCATGAGCATTAGTTTTGTTGTACCCCTTTCTCTCTTTCTCCAGATGCAGCTGGGAAATCTCCTCCAGTGCTGGGTGACCAACATGTATGGGGGAGTGACTTGCTCCTACTAGCTTTCTATGATGGAAGAGAGTTTTTTTTCGATGCCTTGTCAGGATAGATGGAGTGTGATTGGGAATTTTTAAGTGGTTAGTGAGGTGAAAGAAATTACACTGTCCAGGTACTGCTCCTGGCTTACCATTCTTCCCCATATATAGGCCAGCCCTGGCACTATTGCTTTGCTTTCACAAAGAAGTTCAAAATGCTTGGAATGAAGAACAGCACAGTTGCCTGCCACAACTGCCTCTTTTTAACTGGAAAATGACACAATGCCATGTTGAAGGAAAGTTTGGCCTTTGAGCATCCCAGGAAGAGCTGCTCCTCTCCTCCACCCCACTCATATGCTGCTGCAACACATTCTGCCAAACCGGGGGGACACTGGCCTGACTGCCCATCAATGTGGCTGCACCCAGGACCTCCTCACATGGCTCTTGGCCAGCTCTTTCCAGCCCAGCAGCGTGGGCCATGCTTTGTATCTGTAAAGCCCAGCATCTCCCATGGGCTCTCAGCAAAGCCCTGACTTTGAGAAGTCCATTTACACTTAAAACAATGAACTGACGTGGAATATGATGGGCCAAATTCATAGGAGCCGAACATTTAGTGGGAACTTTGTCAGATTAGCAGAACTGAGATCTAATATCATCTTAGAAGATGGGAACAAATGCAGTTTAGACATTCTCAACGTGCCACTAACACATTATACTGTCCTTCTAAAATGCATCATTTATTCTTAATTTGGATTTAAGTCTATATTTGCAAATGGACTTAAGAGATAAACAAAGGAATTTTGTAGAGTAGAAATGTCAGAGAAATGTCAAGTTGTTGAAATTATCAAAATCAATCCTATACTTTACCTCAAGAGGAAATTTTTGTCCTTCTAGACTATGTTCTGATCCATCTGATGATGCATTGCATTTTCCCCAGTGAAAAGTGATCTTGCTTGCTTTGAATATGGTGTCTAATCCACCTCCACTCACATAATAATCACTTGTCAGGTTAATTTCCACTAAAAAAAAATGAGAGAGAGGGCAAAAAAAGGGAGTGTCAATATAAAAGCCAGCCAAGGCATCTATAACTCTCATATTTCAGTTTTAGGTGCTAGAAGTTTAATATGATATGCTTATTTCTCTGTATTTCATAAGCAATTCGACAGGAAATTGGTTACTTAAACTAAGTAACAAGTGTGGTAATTCACTATTAGGATGGATAATATATTTCATTTCATGCTGTAATTCATAAAATAGTAATTTAATGAAGTACACTTGATTTCCTGTTATCTGAAACTAGACACAGAACTACACTAAAAAGCTCAGAAAGCTGGTCTAGCCACCAACTGGCTGTCTAAGAAAATAAATTACTGAAGTACATACCTTCCTGCAAGGGTCTGTGTTTCTAACAAAAAGGAAAATACACACCTGCCCCTCATTTTTACCACAATTCTATATACAAATCATGAAGCAACATGACAAAGGAATATTTTAGTCAGTTCCTAGGAAGATTATCTTGACATAAGACTCCTTAGCTGTGGAGCTGTCTCCCATGGGAAAAAGCAATGACAGATCTTCTGCTGGACATAAACTGGAGATAGTATTTGTCTTCTGAAGAGAATGGAGAGCATCCTGCTCCTGGAGAACAGGATGGGATAGACTGAAGTCTCACATTTTGGCTTTTCCATCTCCAATGACTGTAAACTGCTTGACCTCTTGATAAAACAGCACCAATGGAGTTCATTTTCACTACATTCCTTTCCCCCAAACCTTGAAGAACGTTTAAACAAACTTAGCAGTTCCTCGTATAATATCCAGATTGCTCTAGATGAGAAACTCAGTTCACTTTTAAAGACTTTAAACAACATTTTCTCAGGGGTATCTTGAAAATACAAAGCAATATTTATCTCAGCTAGTAGGGCAGGAGGGAAGTAAGCGATTTGTGTAGTGGTATGTAGGAAGTACATGACAGAAAGAACAGAAATTAAGAACAATGATGCTAAAATGAACTGAACTCAACTGAACTAAACCATAAAGGCTGATCTAGGGGTCCCACTGGAACTGGTAGAAGGTCAAAGTGAGTTGTTAAGAGATACCTTCCTCCACACTAATGCCCAAAACAAAGAACAGTACTTCTAAAGAGCAGCTTTAGTTACTGCTTTCCTGGATTTATAAGTGGTTGTAAAAAGATCTGTCTGACAATTTAGATGACACTGTAAGCTTTTTTCATGGCTGGGAAAAATGGGCACTAGTAGGTATAAATGACTTCTTTCTAAAATGTAATTCTAAGATTGGTAAGACAAATCAGAACACAAAAGCACCTATTTCTCTTCTTTGACTGTTAGGAGGCGTCTATGTGAGTAATTCAGATGAGAGTTTCTATATTATATGTGTCTATGTGTGGGTGAGATGAATCTCAGCCTGAGTTTTTTGTAACTTCAACTCATCCAAAAAGTACTTTCAGATGAGTATGTAATTTATTTGTAATTTCAAAAAATCATTTTTGCCGACCCATTACAGACTGTAGATATATAGTAATAATTACCATAATTTCACAGCAAATGCCAACTTACTGTTTAGATTTAATGACATTCCCATGATGTGATTGCTTTGGTTGTATCTGTCCGTGCACATAATTTTTGTTTGTGTGATTTCTGTTTCATTTAGCTACTGTCATCATAGTTGTTTTGTTTATTTATTTAATAGATGAATTCAGAGTGCCCCAGCTAAGTGAACTGAAAATGACCCATTAAAAATCCTTGGTTGGTTTTTCATCCTATATCACTTTTTAGACCTCTTAACTCCAAACATGAAATCTGACTTTTTTACCTGTTTTGCCAGTGTTGCGGATGAAAGTATCTTCCAAAGTTTCCTTTTCCCATCCATGGAATTTAAGTTTCTTCAGATTCACATTAACTTGGGTAAGGTCTTCATCTATATTAATAGGTGATTGTTTGGCACCATTACAGGCAGAATATTTCTTGCCCCAGTTCTTTTGGTTCAAAGTTCCTAGAAATCAAAACATGTGGGGTAAACACATTTAAATCCAAACTGTCATCCATACATTTTTTATTGTGGTAATGTTAAAACACAGTTTTCAATTTGAGATCAGAGTACCTGACCTTCTTTTAGACTTTGTAGCAATATTTAGCACACCTACCACTGATTCCTACCTTCAGCAGTTAAGTCACACTCTGAGCACTCTAGACATCAACATATACATTCTTATGAATCTCTAAGGAAAGCATAAAACAACAATAAAAACCTCATTAATAATGTATATAAAATAAAAAAAAGGCTTCCAGATGAATGGAATCAGCATAAAAAAAACCCCATGGGAATTGCTGGAAAACTGTCCTAACCAAATAACTTTTAATCATACCAATGTTGATGTTCCTTCTGCCCAGTGACGTCATCTATCCAGTAAGGTTTATAAACATAAAGAAGCAGTAAGAGGTTTTAAGAATTTCTCACCCAGAGGAGAAAAGGTAAACTGATTTTACCCTGGAAAAGGAAAAAAGATGAGTAACGCTCTATCTGGCTGTATGGCCCAGCTGTGCACTCCCACTCCAGCCATCTGTCTCCCTGTGCAGCTGCCCAGCAGAGAGGAGCTCCTGTGCTGCAGCAAGGGCTTTCTCCAGGGCATGGGGGCTGTGTGCCATTGCACTGGGGCCAGTCCAGACACAAAACAGGGATACAAACAGCATGTCCTTCACCAAAGCCTTGATTATTTTCAAGAAATGTGCAAGTACTCCACAAATCAGTGTGATGCAGTAGCAGCAGCTCTGACATCTTTTGTTTATGTAACATACTAATATAAATGGAACAATATTTTGTGTATGTTAATGTGTTTGAAAACATATAGATATTTTTTTTCCTGACAGGGAATTCGGGCAACACTTCAAAATGCTAATTAAAACCAAGAGTTAACAACACAGATGTAAGAAAATGGAATTACTTCAATTAACTTCCCACTTACTAGTAGTTAAGAATTAATATTAGTGTATGCAGTGCATATATTTGAATTCTACTAGATATGTTGAAACAAACCAATGCTAATTTACAGGCCAGTGTGCCACATACAAGTCCGTCAGTGAAGATTTGCTATCTTGTACTCCAGGCAAGGACAGCTCTCATATTGCACGCAGAAAACTCATAGAGGGAAGAAGATAATGCAGTCAGTATTGTAACCATGACAATAGGCAGTAATATAAGATGCTCACCTGGATAGCCAGCTAGAAAAAAAACCTGAACTAAATTATTGAACAATTACAAGTCCAGCGAGTTACCAGTATCACCTCACTGCATCAGAATTACTGCAGATGGCATACAAACACATTTACTGCCTGCAAATAGCAACAGAAGAAACTGACAGGCACAACAGTCAAACAAGCTAAAGGGAGTTCAAGCCACAGGCTTACAAATGTCAGCATCCTACAGGTGGGGACTTGAGTCCTGTACCAAGAAAGCATTGGTTCCATTGGAAATGGCACACTAGAAAAGCTTTCAGTGCCTCCTCAAGTCAGACTTGTCCTGGACTTTAGTTATCACTTATAATTTATCACCTGGTAAAATAATGCAATATCCTGATTTGTAATGTAATCACTTTCCCAAGAAAAGAGTGGCTAACATTTAATCTCTTTCAAAAGTGTCCCTTAAGAAATTCTGAGCTCAAGTCAACCAATACTTGGATATTAATCTGTTCAGATCTTATATATGAATTTTCCAACAAATATTAAAGGCTTTTAACATCAAGAAAGAATATTTTTAAAAATTAAAAATTAGATTAGCTAAACAAAGTTTAAAAGAAAATCCTCCAAACAGAGTCAGAAAGGACAGAAATAACAACTCTCAGCTTGCCCTGTGCATCGTTGCAAACAGGCTCCTGTTTCCAGGTCTGATTTCAGACAGCTCAGTGATTTTCCAAGCTGCAGGAAACTCTTTAAAGCTCTCTCTGCCACGTTTCTGCCAGTTTGGGTTGAGCTGGCTGCCTACGGCCATCCTTTGGAGTTAAGCTGCACTCCCTACTCCATGCTCTATTTCTTTTGCTCCTTTTGCCAAAGCCAAACACTTTCCCAGACTCCTGCAGTTGCCTCAAGGCAGTAGAAATCTCCATTCTCTTTCCACTGAAATACCCAATCCCATAGCCCACCTGCAGTCTCTCCTTCAGAACACTGTATTCTTTTTCCAGCATGCATTTCTGTTATTCTGCTCTTCCCATCACTGACATTAGAACTGACGAAAAACATGACTTTTTTCGCTACGGTGCTTTTGGGAAATTTCTTCCATGCTTCTTTTGATGAAAGACATTATTGCATTTTTTATCTTGTCTTTAAATTCTCTACTGTCTACAATTATGTTAAATTAAAAAAAATAAATTATAACTAGAGAAACTATAATCTCCATCCAACTTACACAATTTTGTATTTTGTGGTTTTGTATGCAGAACTTAAGTTCTTCAACTTGGTAGTCACTTGTGGCTCAGTGTGTAATAAAGTCCTAACATGCATCTTGTGACAAAATTTGCAATCTTTCCCCATTCCAGAAGACAGTGTGTAGCTGTAGCATTGATAAAAAAATTATGGAATAAAATGTACAGGATATCAATGGCAGGGTCTGATCTGGAGCAGGAACAAGGGGAATCCCCTAAGGAATGGAGACTGAGAAGGAATGGAGAACTGGAGCCTGGTCATGATGACCCGAATTACATTTGAGCAGCAAAATACATGTTTATGCATGAATTCTGCAAATGCTGGAGCAGGTATTGGGTGCGTATATTAGCAAATATTGCTGAACAATGAGAGTAGCAATATAGAGGGAAACAGTTGAAGTTGAGGACCAAATGTCCATACCAGATGTTTTTCAGAAGCTTTTTACTTCAGTCCAGCTCTGTCTGGTCCCATGGGCTGAATGCCCATTGGCTGCTGAAGGGTGTAAGGTACCTGCCTGCAACACAATTCCTTTTTGGTACCAGTTAAGATGAACCCATGCCACACACTGTGAGACAACTCCATCTTGCAAACCAAAGCTAGTAAGTGGGGTGCAGACAGAAGATTTGCTTCAAAAGTCCACTCCTGATCTGAATTAAAATGTTAACCTAAATACATCTGGTGTAGGCAGCAGGTGGTGGAACTGCTGCAGTTTACATAACCTGCTGAATACCAAAGTAAAAGTGAAAGAATTGAATGTTTTTAAACAGGAGCAGATTGTTTTACTATAGGTGTTACAATGGAAATCATAAATCAAACTGTGCCAGCCATTTTGAAAAATATTGTTGGAACAGAGCTTTGAAAATGAATTCTCCCAAACTGTGCTTTGGAAAAAATTATGCACAATATATCTTCAAGAGCGCACAGAGGAAGAATGTTTGTCAAAGGTGTCAGATCTGACAAAGTAATCTGAAAAAGTAACTGGCAATTCACAAAGAATAGAAATAAAACTGAACAAAGTAGATTAAATGGAGGCCTGCCTATACCATAACCCTTACCACTTCTGTCCAGAGCAGAATGTCTGAAGAAAATTTTCCTAGACTTTCTTTCTAGGAAATGTTCACATCTAGCTCTGATCCTCGACCTTAGTCTCGATGACTCCACTCCTAAAACAAGCATCGAGTTCTCCTTTTGGCTTCCACTTCAGCTCTCACTGAAAGAAAGCAAGAGAGGTGCTGGAGTGTCCCAAGAAGGGCAACAGAGCAGGTGAAGGCTCTGGAGCCCAAATCATATAAGGAGTAGCCGAGGAAGCTGGGGCTGTTTAGCATGGAGAAAAGGAGGCTCAGGGAAGACCTTTAATGAAATGGATGTGAATCCTAGGGTTTATTTTATAGATGAAAGACAGAAGAAAAGACAGATGGATTCTTTACCTCAATTTCTTCCTCTCCATTTTTCATCAGCCTTTTATTACATGACATTAAAATTACTTCTATAAATAGAGATTGTATGCATATAAGAGATTAAAGATAACCTCTCTGTGTGGACTGTTAATAATGGATTTGCTTTATCAAAAATGCTACTGACTTATCACTTTGAAGTGTTAATTATTTTCTTTTAGCAAACATGTTTTATCTAAGATATGAAAAATGAGAAATAAGGCCACAAAGAGATATGCATACTTACACTTGGACAAAATTTAAATTTAGATGCCAAATCAATATTGCTCTGAACTTTCAAATATAGAGTTATTATACCAAAAGTTTCACAATGCACTCTCTAAGCCTCCAAGGCAGAAGAATAATTTTAGTTCTCAATCTGGATGAGTGCACTATTGGCCCAAAGAGAGAAATTCTGCCAATATGGGTCTCTTGGGAATCTTACCACAGCTTGTATTCCAAAGGCTATAACATAAACTTTGCACTCTAGGGAAACATTATGGTCATCAAAAAATGGATGACTTAAGTTTCACATATTACTGAGTAGAAGGCAATACTTCTGTGTTATCTTGATCTTCACTGTAAGGGTTTTAGGGTTTTGTGTTTTTTCTGTCCAAAAGCCCCATATACTCCCACAGCCTGATCACAATCAGTCTCGTAAGTTTACAAAATTCTTAAGATTGGAAAATCCCTGAATTAAATGGATGGAATTACTTGTCCAGACGGAGTTGTAACTACAAAGAAGGACTTTTGGCTTCCAGGTTCGGGCTCAGCCATTTGTTATCCATCTCAGTGATCCAGTTGCTTGGAGCTTTTCCAATGCTGGATTTCTCGCCAACATCTTGGTCAAGTTTTCAAAAGTAAAATTGTACTGGTTTGGTTAAAAAGAGTCAGCCCACAGAGTAAATCCAGAAAAATTTAATAGCACTTAAATCCTCAAAGTTCAACACTAATAGAGTAACTTGCTTTTAAATGAACAGAAGTCAATAATAAAGAAGTAAATAATATTTATCTTGTGGACTTTTTCTGTCACTTGTACAGAGACAAAGAAATTAATTCAACACATTTTCTTACTGTGGGGTGTAATATCTCAAATAAAGCAAACAGAATCAACAGAATTCTAGCTGCTTTGCAACCAGATGCATTCATGCAAGCCAAATAATCTAATCTCTTATTCCATTTAGCACTTTATTTGTCATTTTTGTATCTAAATATCAGCTTACCTAGACTGTATATTGTGCATTGTGTCTACGTGCACATAAACATGGATTATCTGTGAGAATACCCTGAAAGATGGCACAGCACTAACCTGTATTCAGCTGAACCTTAGATGCTCCTCATCTAAAATAACCTACACCACTTATGTCTTATTAAAATCTGTCATAGAAGATGCGTCAGGAAAATACTGATGAAACATTTTGCTATCTTCAGACTATGGCTCTTTCTTCAATTTTTGTTTGCTTATTTTTTGAACATAAACTATATGCTTTCTTCATCTCTACAGTCATGGAGACATTGCTCAATAAAGTAGTCAAAAAACAACCAAGTAAGAAAAAAACGTTTTGTTTTTTTCTCATTTTATCTCCAGATAGAATAAACTACAGTGTTGAGATACAGTGGAAAATGAATCAGTTCTATTAACACAGAGGCTGTCTGGTATTTTTTCTTTCTGGGACTCAGTCTGATGATTCATAGCCAGACTAAGTGAATTACTGAGCAAAATGCATAGGATGATGAATGCCAGTGGACAGCTTTCTTTCATAATAGCAACGGTTTGCTGTTCCTCTTCTTTCATTGCCTAAAAGATCTAGCCATTACAGGTTAGTTATAAAATACACAATCAAATACTTCTGTGCTAGAGAAATACAGATTATCACAGATGCTCTATTTGCAGGGCACTCAATAGGACAGCTGCTCAGACTAGGAGAAGGATTATGGGAGAAATTTAGTCAATATTTTAAGGCACCTGTTTTCTATTATTCTCATCTCATCGCTTCTGAATCTGCATATAACTGCAGCTAGAGAATCATGTAGTTATATATAATGAAAACTTGCCACATAATTGTTTATGATTACTGTAGTGTTATGATCTAAGCAATATTTTTCAACTAAGTATTAAGGAAGTTTGGTACAGTGCCAAATGAGAAAATGTCCAGTAAAAGGTAACACATTCTTCTTTATTTAATTCTTGACAATATATGAAGCCCTAACTGTGCTTCATAACTTCTAACCTTGTTCCAAGGAATTCAGATTGTATTAGGTATTTCCTTTACCTTCAGTAATACATTAAAGCATGAAATTGAATACAACACTGTTGAGGGACAAGGATCATTTCAAGATCACAAATAACCAGAGCTGAAAACAGAATTGGAATACATGGAACTGACTCACTTTTAGACTAAGAAATAAGCACCAAGAAACATGGCCTGTGGTTTATTTTCATGACATACACACATTTTATTTAGCTGTCAATGTGTCATGGCAACATTTGGTCTCCCACACAGGAAGAGGACTCCCCACCTGTTTTTCTTCTGTTTCACATGCTGCTAGCATGGAAGGAATAAAACGGGGCAATCACAAGCTTTTCCCCTCAAGCCACTCCAGATTTGCAACATAAAAGCAACATTTTTCAAACATGGCACGGCCTCATGAGCAGTTCATCTGTACTTCCTAGAAGTAGAGCTTACTCCCAACCATGCGACTACTGTACATAGAACAAGTGGATGTTTATTGTCTTTCTGTTGGTGAACACGGGCATAGATGAAGCTTATGGTGGTATCTCCCTCTTCCCCATATCATGCAAGTATCATTTTATGAGAAATTGAATGGCTGCATATGAAAGAAATTGCATAGACACAAAGGCTGCACCAATTTTAAACAGGCCTAAAATATGCACTTTAAAGGACTCTCAGCTGCAGCAAAGAAAGAGGAAGCTATAATCTACTTCAAGCACAGCATTTAGCACCTTTCTGGTAAGTGATAGTTCATGCAGTCCCAGGAGATGAACACAGTGAAACTCATCTTCAGCAGCAAGAAACCTCATTTTTCCTGGAGTACAGAACACCTTCTATGTCTAATGACTCACATTATGGCACTATGTTAGTCTTCACTCTTTTCTCCTCATTACTACAAAGTAGACTACACCGTATTTTAGAAATTATCTTGCATGACAGAACCAGGCACTCTGTAAAGTGTGTACCTTCTCAGCTCAGCAAAGCTAACAATATTGGCTTTCACTGAGAAAATCAATAGTCTCCTTCTGTCTTCTATTGTGGTATGACCTCCCTCCTGTCCTTTTTCTTCTTTCTTCCCTCTATTCTCCCTCTCTCTTGGACTATTAAATGTTAACAGGCAGTCTGTTTAGCTCCATGAGAAATCCTGTTGTGGCACAGCATAGGGGCAATTTTTCCTGTTACCAAACACATGCATTACTCTATGTTGCTACCACCTAGGAAAATAACGGGTCAGCACAAGCCTATCTAGAAGAATAACACATTTCACAAAGGCCATAGCCATGAGTTCTGATCCAAAGCCTCGTGAATTATAAAAATAATCCACAAGTAGGTTCTCTGGGCTTTGAATCAGATAGGCTGTGAGTATATATGACATCACTACTGAACAACAGTAGTGGAACTGTGAATGCAAAAGTCTCACAAACAGCCATCAAAAAGGTAAGCATTTAATTCTGAATAGCAAAACGGTATTTATTTCAGCTGTAAAGAATAACATAAAGATCATAAAAATAAAGGAATAGATAGATATAAATCAAATAAAGACAAATATAAGTATAAAAGACTATCAGATTACATCACTGGCCAGGGAGTCCCAGAGGCTGCCTGCAGATAAATTACCCAAAAGGACAAGTAATTCTGGTTCTTTGCTCCTCAGGTTCTCATTTTCACAGAGTTTCACTTTTTATAAAATGAAGCTCCTAAATACCTCCAGAAGAACATAATACCATAGGAAATTTTAGAATATTTTAGCAGGATTTCGTATAACACTTCTATGGGAATTTCAATACACATTCTGTTTGCATAATAAAGATAAAATAAGGTGATGGGCAGAAATGTGTTATACAGTATTATATTGAGCTATATGGATTTCTTACACAGAGCCATAGCTTATGCATGCTTATCTACACAATTGCTTATCATATTTTATTTTCTACTTTAGAAAGACAATTCCAGTTCATAAAATGGCCCTTTTGGCAAGGATTTTTGACTACAGTGACTAAAAACTTGAATTCTCTTTCCCTTATCTCCCCAAAATAGAAGAAAATCTTTCAAAAAATGTTAAAAAATCAACCCCCTCCTAACATTACACAAAACATCCTTCACTAATGGCATTATTTTATTTGGATGAAATATAATTTCAACATTACCATTATGTTTGCATTTTGTTCAAAAACTTTGTACAGACAGTTTCAGAACTGCCATAGCAATGTCAGTGGATGTACATAACTGTTTCTCTGATAATCCATGTTATTTAAATAATACTATTACCTGATTAAACTTTTTTGAGATTATCATATCCTCATAAACACTCTTTATGAACTCTTCCACTGAGGTATTTTACCCAGTCTTGATGTGATAACAGCATTATGCAAATTACACAGTAGGTATTTCTTTCAAGTAATTTTTGCATAGACAAGTTGTGCAGATCTCAGTTTTTCCTTCACAAATGTATATAAAATCTTAACCAGCCTTTAAAACCTCTCAGTATTAAGAACTCTCAAAGTCACTTTCAATGCTGAGTAGTTATTCTCAAGAGTGCAGAGCTAAAAGCTATTCAGCAGTAGGTGCAATCCACCTCAGATTTGGAACTTACTGCCATTGACAGGATTTTCCTTCACAACTTTTCCATTCTCTCCTACAATGAGAAATATTTGAAATGAGGATGGAAGTAGCATCAGCTGGACAGAGGTGCACAGCTCATGCATCTTTGGACAGTTGTGGTCTCACATCTATCTCAATCAGCCAGTAGGTTCTCATACTTTCTTTAGCCTCATTGTGATAAAATTTGCCTAAAATGTCTTGCTGTTTTCAGGAGCACTGTTTTTTACTTAATATTTTCTGAAATGAAGAATTCATTGCACTGCTTGTGTTGAGAAAAAAATAAAAACTGTCAGCTACCTACTCCACCTAAGACAAAAGTTCAGAGTGGGGAAGTTTTCATATCAATATTAATTTTAAATTCACTAAACTCTTAAACAGTTTGGTTGTTGTTTGGTTTTGTTTATAAATTCATGGCTAATAAACAGAACTACACAATCTAATGCACAATCTTCTTCCATGAAGATTGGTATAATTATTTTTCTTTGTCATTTCTCCATGGAGAAAGAAAATATTTTTTCATATATACACATGAGAAAGTAGAAGAGGATCTACATGAGAAGGTAGAAGGGGATCTGAAGATCATGTTTCTTATTTTTGTCACATTATTAACCTAGGGATCAAATATATAAGGTACACTCTGTACACCTGCAAATATTGCATTTTTACTTTTTACTGAATAAACCATTTAAGTAGGAGGAGACCTAGCATACTTTATCCCAGCGGATTAAAGGAATGACTCTTGGTCTGTTTATCTATTTTAATCAAGAAGTTATTCTGGAAGGATCAAGAGTAACACATGGTATTCCTGACCCACTAACATCACCTAACTATCAAGTGTCTCCTCAGTGCAGAGCAGTAATTTTCTTCTGCACAGAATTATGCTATCACTCACATAAAGGATATTAGTGAGGCCTCAGAAGGGACTGAATACACACAAGTAACTTCAGTACCAAGTCATCCCCAGTACTGAAGAATCCAAACACTTCTTGATTTGTAGGGGCAAATTAAATATTAATGAAATTTTATCTTTGCTACTTCTCCTTTCATTCTTGTTCTTTTGGAAAGTATCAATTTTATACTCAGGAAAAAAATTATACTAGCTGAAACATTTTGAATTTAAATATTTTGAAAACACACTTACATATACTGAATTACTCCAGACTAAAAAATTTCAGACAAGAATCATGTCCATTCAGTTTGCAAAGAGTTGGACAGCCATAACTGAAACAGGTCTGTAAGTGTTAGGGCAAAGTCTCCCCAGCAAATGTCTATTGTGCACCTAACTGAATTGCAGTTAATCAAGGTAAAGAGACCAAGCTACATTAGAGTTCATCGATACACAATTTTTCACCCAAAGCTCCCCTAAATAGTCTATCACTATTTGTGCCCTAAGATACTGTCGATTTGACTAAGCTGAGGAGTCAAAATCAAAGCCCATTTTGGATACACAGTCATCATACCTTGCTACAACCTCCCAAGGCACAGGTCCAGGTATGGGCCTCCTGACCCTCAGAGTACACAGCCAGCAGCACCAAGAGGTTGCAGCTGAGCCTCCTGCTCTCCAGGGACATTCAAGGCAAAGCCCATTTTAATACAATATCCCAGCAGTTACAGCCAGGCAGTATATTTGGCACAACGTGATTATGCTCCTCAGCCAAAAGAAAATTATTCACCATCCATATTTTGCATTTCCTTGATAAGGCCTGAGAATAGTTAAAAGGGAAGGAGAATAAGTCATCTTCACTTGTTCTGCCAGTGCTGCAGCATGGTGAGGTTAGAAATCCAAGCATCATTTGGCCTTAAAAAGATAAGGAGAGGAATGGCTGATTTTGTAGCCCAGCAGCTGGAGCATTCAGCAGGGAACGAGCAGGGATGACACAAATGGGCTGAGGCAGGCACCTTTCTGCTAATTGGTGTATTCTGAAGAAAATAACTCCCCCTTGTGCTATTTATGTGCCTAATGTATGTGCCTAACTTTGAATTGTGAAGTTAAAGATATACCTTCCCCACCATCAGTACTATTACAATGGGACTCACTAAATCTTTGTGCTCTTTAGAAGTCTACATAGAACTTACTGCAAAATTCCTCATGGAATTGCCTCACTGGCACACAGAAACCCTAAACCAGAGTCTATTTCTTCTGTAGTAATTCTCTGGTGTTTTGGTTCTCATTTGAATTAGGTCTCCGCCTCACAACCAGTTTGATGTGCACAGTCAGCTATTCTGGTCACAGAACGTACTGATGGCCACAAAACACCTTGTGTCTGTTCATAGAAATAAATCATATTTCTGTAGAAAAACAAACTCTAATTAGAGCAAGTAATTGTTAAAAATTATTAAGTATAATCAATTTCTTGTTGATTTATAGTTCTTATTCCAGCTCAATGACTAGTGTATGCAATATGGCAACAAATAGCACTGCATGCGTTTAGAGTTTTCTGACACAGTTCCAAAACTATTTAATCATAGAACCATAGAAGTCCAGGTTTGAAGGGATCTCAGTGATCATCTGGTTCAACCTTTCCTAGCAAAAGCACAGTGTATCAAAGATGGCTCAGCACTCTGTCCAGCTGAATCTTACAAGTGTCCAGGATGGGAAATCCACCACTTCCCTGGGGAGATTATTTCAATGTCTGACTGTTCTTAGAGCACAAAATTTTCCTCTTGTGACCAAAGTCACAAAATCTCTATTGACCTAAATTTGCATCAAATTATGATGCCTACATACTATATTCTCAAACAAGAAACTCAGATTGCATATTGTCATGATGTAACCCCCAACCAATAACTAAACACCATGCAGATGTTTGCCCACTTCCCACACCCAAGTGGGATGGGAAAGATAATCAGAAAAGAGTAAAACTCATGGGTTGACATATGAACAGTTTAACTGGAAATTACAGTAAATTATAATAGTAATGTTAATAATACTAATGACAACAGTAATGAAAAAGGAGAGAATGAGAGAGAGGAATAAAATCCAAGAGAAACAAGTAATGCACAATAAACTTGTCATCACCCACTGATCCCATTCCCCAGCTGCAATTGACTCCCACCCAGCCAATTACCCTGAGTTTATAGACTAAGTCTGATGGTCTTTAGGGAATACCGCTTTGGCCAGTCTGGGTCACCTGTTCTAGCTGTGCTCCCTCACAGGTGCACCTCCTTACTGGGAGAGCATGGGAAACTGAAAAACCCTTTACTTAAGGTAAGCACTGCTCTGCAATAACTAAAACATCAGTGTGTTATTAACATGATTCTCATACTAAATTAAAAACGCAGCACTGTAGCAGCTAGGAAGCAGAAAATTAACTGTATCCAAGGACACAAAACCAGGACACATGAAAAATAATCAGGGAAATTAGAGAAGAAATCTCACCTAGTTTATTATGAAAAGTATAACCCAAACACTTACTGGTTTGAAATATTATTTTTCTGTAAGAATTTATCTTTTGCTTACCATGTGTACTCTATACCACAATGTATCAGTCTCTCCTCTCTTTCTAATTCTTTGAGAACCTGTGTATGACTTCTCCCTAATTAGGGTAGCTGTGGATGACTAATGCAGGCATTGATTACAATTGAGGTGGAAAAAGTGGCAAAAGGTTATGATCATTAAAGAGAAGATACAAGACCTGAGTTTCTAGTTAAGGCATATCACACAGGTAAGACATAGTGAAGACCAGTACTGAATCTTCATCTCTTGATATAGTATTGAAGATACAAAACTGTTAATCTCATTCTTGAAGAACCTGCACAACATTTACACAGATATCTCAGTATGAGGGACCAATCAAAAAACCCTATAGGTAAATTATATGATTCTTCTGCATCAATTCTAAAATAGTGAATAACGTAACACATTAGAAGAAGGTGGGAGCTTGGGGGTGGGAAAGCAAGGCAAAAGAACTATGCAAATGAAAGCTTCTGAGAAAATGCAGAGACAGATTCTTGCATATGTAACTGTGAAGTCTTTAAAAATAATTTCTCTATGCTGTAGGCAACAACTTTTCCCTTCATGAGAACAAGCTCTATCTTGGAATAATACCCAGAATCTTTTGTTTCCAGTACAGCCAACCTAGACTTAGTGAGTGGAGTTTCCATGGAATTGTTTCTGCAAAGAAAAGATGTTTTTGGCTTCACAGAAAATACTGCCAGTTTGTGACTGTGAGTCACAGGAGATTTGGTGAAAATGATTTTTTTTCTATATTGCCTGTACTTTCGCTAATATCCTGTCACACTGCAGTTCTGATAAACAGTTCTTTGACTCATTGTTGTACTTGAAACTCTTACTCTGTGGAGATTTACCACTGTATTGAGACTCATTCACCTTTATCATCTCTTAGCTTGCCATGTTCTTTTATTTCCTTTCTTTTCTGGTTTCATAATGATCTTATTTTTGTGTGAGATTCTTACTTGGAATCACAGAACCACAGAATGGTTGAGGGTAGCATGGATTTCTGGGTCTCATTGTACAACCCCCCTGCCCAAATCAGGTCATCTAAAGCCAGTTGCCTAGAACCATGTGCAGATGGCTTTTGATTATTCCCATGCACTAAGTACTCAGTCCCTGTCACAGGAAAAAAAGTGTTTCCCAAAGTTTAAAGGGAACCTTCTGTGTATAGATTCTGCCTGTTGTGTTCACTGGACTCGTTCTAACCACAGAATCACAGAATCACAGAATGGGTTGCGTTAGAAGGGACCTCAGAATCATCTAGTTCAACCCCTCTGCCATTGGCTGGGGCACCTTTCACTAGACCACATTCCTCAGACCACCATCAATACATCCAGGAATCCTGTACTGAGGAGTCCAGAACTCCAGGTGTGGCCTCACCAGAGATGAATACAGGGGAAGAATCACCTCCGCCTTCCTGCTGGCATCACTCCACCTTATGCCGCCCAGTCAACATTAACCTTTTTTTTTTTTTTTTTGCTGCAGGGACAAATTGTTGACTCATGACCACCAGGACTCCCAGGTCCTTTTCTACAAAGCTGCTTTCCAGCTGGTTGTCCCTCAGCATCTGCCAGTGCCTGAGGATCTTCCTTCCCAGGTGCAGGACCTTGCATTTTCCTATGTTCAGCTTCATGAGGTTCCTGTCAGCCTATTTCTCCAGTCTGATGAGGTTCCTCAGCACTCCTCAGAGTTGTATATCATCAGCAATCTTGCTGAGGGTCCACTCCACCCCATCATTCAAATCACTAACCAAGACAGACAGTATTACTCTTTTCCATTATTACTCTTTTCCCATTAGGCTCAACCTTGTAAAGAAAAAAATAATATGAACTTGTTAAATCAAGTCAGAAAGAAAATGTCTTCATCAGAACTACATAAACTCTATCAGAGCTAATAGCTCCTGAGGTATTGCAGGTACTCTGCATGGCCATCCTGGGCCACTCTCATTTGTGAAATGAGTTGAGCACACTACTCCACAACTTGGAAAATCATATTCCATGGACACATTGGCAACATCAGTAGGCATAGCCTGAAGAGCACTGTTCTTGCTTCTGCACTACCAACCTGTAATATTACTGCTATTCCACCAAACTGAAATACTGAGGGACACTCTGAGGATCTCATGATGCTGGCATTAAGTCTCTCATCAAGGAAGGATTTTTGTTGACAATTGTATCCTTGTCCAACTTCTTAGCTGAGCAGAATTTAATTAAAACATGTCTCCTGAGAACACTTGATCACTGTTCAGATAATCTGCAGCTTCCAGACACAGAGCACTAAGGGAGCTTTACTCCCTGCCCTTGCCCACTCTGCATTCCCATGTCCTTTGACTTGGCTGCAGCTGTATATCTGCATAAACTCACCCCTTCAGATTAGGTCTGACAACTCCCTCTTTGACAATAAGTAGAGCCCATTGAATGACTGTAAAGTCTGATCTTACCTTTAATTTGGTACATAATTTAATCTGATATTAGGACAAACTCCTAGTTGCATAAAATAAATATTGCCATTACACATATCACAATGGTTCCCTTGTTAATAATGCTGCAGATGATTGCTAAAAATTTGGCAGATGTCCTTCTCCAGATGTGCTACTTAAATAGCCATTTAGGATAGAGAATTTCCAATCCTCTACTTTATAATTTTACAGTTCTCATCCCTGCACACACTGGGCATTTTTCAGAGCACAAATATATAAGAACTCACTCCATTTTAATTGGCTTTGAAAACAAAATGTTTCTTTACAGATACTGCAGGAAAAAAGTGTCATTGGCAGTATACTGTTGTCTCTTCTGTATCTGGCCTGGACTGAAATGGCAGTAGCTAACATTGAAAACAAATTTGCCAATTTTCAGCTGCAGTGGTCTAATGAGTGCTTAAGGGATAACTCATGAGAGAGCTAAAGAAAGGGAGAACTTGCATTCAAGAAAGGTGATTAGTGTTGTGGGTTCCTGTGAAGCATTAACTTGACAGCCATGTTCAAGTCAACAATATTTTTGTTCTCTCCTCCCTACTGGGAGTGTTGTTTCAAAAAGGGTCAACAGTTTGCAAATCTGGCATCTACTTACATTGTTTAAAAATCTTACAAGACTCCCATTAGAATAATGGGTCCTGACATATATTTCCTAATTTGCTGTATGATGTAACTACTGTGGACAACTATAATCATACACCAATTGCTGCTTTCAGACGAGATTTTTAAAAATTGCTCTATTGATCTGAGATGTAAACTGCATCTGTGATGGTGTAAACAACATGTCTTGTAGGACGACAACATTAATATTTTATTACTAACTTCCTGCATAGCCTCCTACATGAGCTGTGGAATGTAAAAACAACCTTCATTGAAGCAGAGGAGGAAAAACAGAAAATGTGTATATAAATAACTTCTGAGTAGTATTTAGTGATTTCAAGATTGCATAAGCTGCATTTCTACTTAAGATATTGGCTTTTAAACTGCAGGTTTGCTGCCCTGCATAGAATTTTAAGGATGCTCATTGCCAAATCAAAACCTGATTAGACATTTTCAAGAAAACCAGATTACTTGGTTTGAAGGAGCACATTGTGTTGGGGGTTGAATTCTTCTTCCCTTTTCTTTCTGTGGAATTTTCCCATTGTTATGCTAAATATTTTGGGCTACACCCTAGCTAGTAATAGTTTCTCTCCAAGGGGGTGGGGAGAGGGGGAACACCGGAAAAGTAGAGGTGGGACAGGGCCTGGGCTCTCGCGCTCTCTCTCTCTCTCTCTCGCTTGCTCATGGAGTCGGAGGAAGGCAGCCGGTGCTCCTACCTAGCACCCTTCCCGCAATCCCAACGCCGGGAGCCACGTTCCCTGCTGTCAGACATTGCCCTGCTGCCTTCCCGCTTCATCCTGCTACCTCCAGGCACTCTGCCGAGCAGCACGGCCGACACCATGAGGGGGGAGTCGCTCCTCCATCCCTCTCACCCCTGGGCCGCCATCGCCCCAGCCCCTTCAGCTGTGAGACCTGCCCTGCCCACAGCACCGGGAACGGAGCGCAGGAGAGGGAGCCTGCGGCCAAAAGGGACTGGGACTGAGCTACACTGCTCTGTTTTGGTGTCAATTTTTATAGCTGCTGTTGTTTCTTTTGTTTGCCTTCTAAGATATATTAGTAAAGAACTGTTATTCCTATCCCCATATTTTTTGCCTGAAAGCCCCTGATTCCAAAACTATAATAATTGGAAGGGAGGGGGTTGTACTCTCCATCTCAGGGAAGGGGCTCTTGCCTTTTCTTAGCAAATACCTGTCTTTCAAACCAAGACAGTTTGACATGACATTGTCTATTTTTAGAGGATGCTTTCTCATGAGCATCCATATGCATTGTTTTACTCAAAAAGAAGAAACTGAGGGGGAACATGGACAGAAGTTTCTGGCCATCTCTCTGCAGCAGTGCACAGGCTCAATGCAATATATCTACTGTGTCTGGTAAAACACACTGTGCAGCCGAAGGCAAAAGGACATGAAGGGGAAAGCCAGTGTTCATAAATTTATTGTCATTTTCTCTTCACTGGCTATATTGAAGGCAGGCACCTTTCAAAGGTCAGTCCAAAATGTCCAATCTATTTTCTCTTAATGGCAATGGGAATGATGGCCACAGATCATATTCCACTGAATCTGCACTAGTGATAAGAGTACTGGATGAGGAAGCAGTGACTTGAATTTTTGGGTTTATTCTTCCTGAAAGAGTTATGCCAAGATATTGAGAGAAGGCCTAACCAGTAAAAGAGAGAAATGTCCATCCTTTCCAAGAAGGCTGGGCTGAGGTGGCCTCTGGGCAGCAAGAGACCTTGGTTCTCAAGCTGAAAAGAAGCCTTGTCAGAGTCTAAGACATCCCTTTGGGAGTCCAGAGTTGCTGAGACCCTGGTCAGGGGGCTCTGAGACCCTGGAATGATGCCTAAAACATCTGTGGGTTTGATTATAGCCCTTGAAACAAATTACCAGCTTTATATGAGAACCTAAAAGTTACNCATCTCGGGGAAAACACCAAAACAGATTCCGAGAAGCCTGACTTCACTTGTGTTTTCAGCATTTAGGGTAGGGGAAGGAGGACAAGGGAACTGTTGCTCTGGTGGTTTCTGGCCTTCTGATGTTGACAAATTATTGTTACACTTTTTCACACTCTTTCTGGTAAACACTGGATTGTTTGCATTCCTCTTTGGAGGAAGAAAGTTCTGATTGACTTGTGATAGAGCCAATGGAGTCAAGAGGTTTTACTATCACTGTCCAATCCATGCTCATTGTTAGATTCCTATAAATAGACATGTACTGCATATAAAGCATCTGTTTTCCTGCATAAATCATTAGAGTAAAGTGTGTGTCTGTGTGTGTGTGTGCATCACAACGATGACAGAGAACAGTGTGAAGTTTTGTCTCTCCTTTTAGGTCTTGTTTTTGCCTTATACTCAGAAATAATATAATCTGAGAGATAGGGAAGCTTCATCTGGAAACTCAATTCCAGTGAGCTGTGCTAATTTGCAGGAAAATTGCACCATACTGTGGGAAGAAGAAAGGAGCTGTACACTGTTAGATAAGACAAGTTTCAGTTCATGTAAGAGCCAGCAAATTTGTAGACTCTAAGGTGCAAATTTATGTGGAATGTGTAACATAGCACAAATATGTAAAAAGAAAACCGAATGTATCCCTGAGGGTCATTTCTAATGGAAAAGTTTTGCTTGATTGTGTATTTTATGTCACTTTAACTAATTAATAGCAGTGGATGCTTCATTTGAAAATAAAGAAGAGGACAAGTGATACTTGAGCCTGATGAACATGATGCCCTTATAAAGAGACAGGCAGCCCTGCTCCTCATACACCCCAGCACTTCTCTGCTCTGCCACCAGAAAATACCCCAGTGATTTCTGACAACTAGAATAGTCACTCCATGGGTTATAGAAATACATCAGAGGGAAAAATAAAGATGTTTTGGAAGTAACAGACACTTTTTTTTCCTGACTGCACCCCTGCCTTCCAATCAGCAAAGTGCATAGGCCTGTAAATTGCAGTGTCTTAAGCCTCCGGTAACCTCAAGGGACTGCATAGCTAGAATCAGGTCCTAAATGTGTATATAAATGTATCTTAGGCTAAAAGAGCTTCTGCTTAAATGTACTCCTTTAATGTACCGGTTTACAATAAAAACAGTTTACAATAAAAACATGCAAAAAATTTACAGTCATGTCACCAGTCTGGGCTGCTCATAAAGCAGAGAGTAGTTTGTATTTTTAAAGAACATATACAAAAAGTTTGTGAGGATATGTGGATTCAAGCCTGACATTTCAAAATGTGACTACAATTGCTTTTTCTAGATCTGCTATTGTTGTGTTGGCTTTGTTTGTAACTATTCCATCTCTAGGCATAGGTTCTGGCTCTATTATGCAGTATCATTATGACACAAAAAAGAAGCCTAACATTATCCTCACAGGGACATGGATTCATCATACGCCACAGTGCAATTACCTCTGGGAATATTATAAGGAATGTTTCAGCTAACCAGAAAGAAAAGGTGTGACATAAAAGAAAGTGATTCACCAACAAATGTGTGAGCACCAGTGATGCACAGTGATACTGTTGAAGGAAGCGGTTGGAGGTGTTCTGAGACAGCAGGCTGAAAAGCTGATTTCTCATATTATCTCACTAAGATAAAATATGAGTGCTAGAACAAATACAAAGCAGCCACTAGAAACTATTAGTTGAGTGAACCGGTGACTCAGCTATTTGTGGGCTCTGTGGAATAGGGCCCTGCTAGTCCACAGAGCACACAAACTCAGCCCTTGGGCTCCTCTGACAATGAAGTCAGTACATTCCAGATGATGACAGTCCAGATGATCTAAGCTGCTCAGTGGCACAAGAAAGAAAACCTTGCCTGCCTTCACTGTTCTGACTGCCGGCTTGCAGTAGTCCAAGAGATAGAAAATTAAATTAACTCCATTTAATCTCAGATTGTCTGCAACAAAATGTCCAAAGAAAAGCAAATTATTTTGGATTTCAAAAAGGCATCCAAAAGTTTTGGAAGAGTAAGCAATTGATAAAACCCACAAAACTCAACTTAGAGTTACAAAAAATCTTTCAACATTAAATTTGAATTGTAGGTGCAAATCAGGCAAGCCCCAGAAACAAGTCTGAGTGACTTAAGAATGTGCTTTTTTCTCAGACAGAGATTTCTATCCTGCTGGATTCTACTGCAATTCCATTCAAAATAATTACAGTCTAAATCACCCAGATAGCATAAAACTATTTCAACAAATATTTTATATCAGGGCACGGTATCAAGAGCTTGCTGAAGAAACACTTGCCTTGTATTGAAACTGAGTTGATAAAATAAAAGCTACCTCACCCATCCAGGATCCAGATCCAAAATAAGGACATACCCAGCTTTCAGAGAAAATTTTGTGCCTTTTTTTTTCCCAGAAGAGGGAACTTGCACATTTTTCTGTGTCACCCTATAAAAAACCCCATAATTTTGTCTGGAATACTCCCTGCAGCCCTTCCTCCTACAGCCTCAAAATGTCAAAATTGAGGAAATCCCCCAGCATAGAAAAAAATTTTCTTAGACAAATGTTTAATGATTAACAAAGTAGTGAAGGTTTGAAAATCTGGGTAATTTCAGGAATGGTTGGTAGTATTCTCTTTGTCTAAGCAATGACACAGACACAAGGTGCTGTTTGAAAGATGATTAAATTGGGTCTTACATTGCCCCAAAGCATCACAGATGTGCAAGACTGAAAGGTCATCTGAGTCCTTTCCTTCATTACAGGATCAAGTATAATCAGATTTAATAATCTCTGACTAATGCTTGTCTTCCCCATTTTTTTGAAAGAACTTCAATAAGAGGGATTCCACAGCCTTCCTAAGCAACCTGAATAGAACTATTTCCACAGTTATATTTTCCTACTATTGCACCTCAGCCTTTTTGTCTTCAGATTAAACTGATTCAACCTTGTCACTTCAGTGGAACTGGGAACAATTGACAACTTCTAAATATTTGAAAAATATTATCCTAACCCCCTTTTCTACACTAACGTATTTCCTTCAGTTATCTTCCAAGGATTTGGGACTTTTTTAGACACCAATCATTCTTTTTAGCTCTTCTCTGCACCTTCTCTCAATTTGTCACTGTCTTTTCTACAAGTGTGCGGCCCAAGGATAAATACACAAGTACAACTGAGATATTCCTAGTGACAAGTAGAGCAGAATAATTGCCTCCCATGCCTTATACATCATTTCTGTTAATTCACCTCAAAATGGGACTGCCTTTTCTGCAATGACAACATATTGTTAATTCAGATTCTATTATGGCTAACTGCCATACAACCACCTAACCAGTCAATACCCATTTTGCATCTACATGTTTGATTTTCTTTCCTGGTGGGAGTAATTTGTGCTTGTGTTATCACTTTATAGACAAATTCTATTTGATTAATTTCAGAACATTTCTCAAGTACACTTTGAATTCTTGCTATGTCACCCAAAATTCTTGCAACTTCCAGCATGGTGTCTTCCATGAATTAGCAAATACCCTCTCTTCTGTTATCTGAGATACTAGTGAAAATAGTGAAGAAGATCACATCTACAGGGATTTCTTGCATATGACTTGAAAGGATTTATGAAACTATTTTTCATTCTCCCATTACCATAAATTTTGTAAAAATCTCCATCATTCTTGATTGTGCAGAAAAGGCTGTATTTGCATGCATTAATTTGAATCTCATACTACGATAGACTCAAACAATAGCTCTGAAAAGTATAAACTTAGCTGTTCATCTTAGAGAGGTGCCAAATATGAAGTTTCATAATTTAATATCAACGTTAATTTTCACTGATGATTGAATTTGCAGAATAAAGCTAATATGCTTGTAATTTCTCTTGGAATGTAAAATAATAAGGGATCTGCATGGCAACAGCCAATTGCCATTGGATGTTATGAAGTGATTCCTCACCTAATGGCCAAATACTCCTAGTTTTGCTATGATAATTTTTAAAGTAATTTGATAATTTTTACACACTGAAAGTAGAATAAAATAAATATTTGCACCAAATTTCTCAGTATTTTTCCTATTCACTCCATCATTGCTAAGATCCACACATAAAATTTTGTTGCGAAACATACTCGACTGTTAATGTGATATAAATTGGTCATAACTATAAGGTAGGACTGAATTGTAGTTTAATTTTATGTTAAGGGGTATCTTTTTCACAGATTTTAGTTGGCTTTAGTTCAAGCAGTAACACCAAAGTTTGAAACCTGAGTATAGGTAATTAGTGGCAGTCATAAAACTGTGTACATACTTAGCAATAATTTAGATGTAATTTACATAGGAATTTATAAAAGAGATTTTTCAGTGGGTGATAAAAATTAAAATTACTAACTGGATATTTAGTATTCATATAACCATTTATTTTTATACTATAAATCATTGCAATGTAGTGAAGCTTGAACAAGAAATAGACTTACAAGATAAGTGATATTTCACCTAAGATATAGAACATTTTATAAGCCAACTTCCTTATATTGACTCATGATCATAAAGGCAATGGAGCTGGAGTGATGTGCTGTAGTGTTTGAATGAGAACACAGATGACTGTTTAGGTGATTTCAAAACTGAGATATTGTGGAAGAAAGAAAGGAAAACTAAAAGTGTCTGGAAAACCAGAAAATTTGCAATTCTTTAATTGTGTTGAACAGATCAGAAAATACACCAAATTGTTCCCACAGTATCTTGTTACTGTCATCACCCAGTACGAACAACTCAGTTTCTCAACTTTCGCTATAAGAAAAGAAGAAAAATAGTAAGCAGCAGCAAATGGGAAACATTAGGTTGTGTGTGCACAGAGGAAGCTCTGGGGATTCTCGGTTCTGCTAGTTTTTCACCTACTGATGACATCATGTGAAAACACAACACCACAAGGAGGTCCAGTATAGCATATGGCAAAAACAGCTGACCTTGGGAAAAACAGTATTAGATATGGCATGAAATTCAACAATACAATTTGTAAAGAGATACATTTAGACAGCAGTGGGAGTTTTTGCTACTAGTAAGAATCTCAACATAGGAAAAATATGAGGGAGGAGGAGAATCAGACCACGTCTGACAGTCTCAGAGGGCTGTAAACAGTATGATGGAAAGGCAAGTGTGTACTGAAGCTCTAACCATGCAACTCCTAGTAAAGACAATGAAGTATTGATGTCTCTGCAAAAAGTCCTGGGGACAGTTCATGTAGGATAAGTGCATGAAATGCTGGTCGAAGACCAAATAATTTTAGTGGAAACATAAGTGAGCAGAAAAAGCTAGTGCAACAATTAAAGGGGGACAAGAGAATAGATTATTGCAGTTTAACTTAAAAACTAACAGGAAAGGGATATCAATGCAGGTAAATTTTGCCAATAGAAAGAAACTCCCCAAAGAACAGGCAAACAAAATCAGTTCTACCAGAAGAACCAGATTATCTCAATGGTCCACGAATATTTGGATTTCCAAATCAGTTTGCCTGGATGGCCAAGTACAAAGAGTGGTGGTGAAAGGCAGCCAGTCACAAGTAGGGTTCCCTAGGGCTCAGTACTGGGGCAGATCTTAAAATTCCATTTTAAGATCTTAACCAATCATCTGAATGAAGGAAGGGCTCAAGTGCACCCTCAGTCAGTTTGCAGATGACACTGAGCTGGGCCAGACTACTGATCTGCTGAGGGGCAGGAAGACTCTGCAGAGGGATTTGGACAGGAATGGGCCGAGTGCAGTTGGATGAGGTTCAACAAGGCAAAGTCCCAAGTCTTGCCCTTGGCTCACAACAACCCCACTCAATGTTCTAGGCTGTGGCACAGTGGAAAAGGATCTGGGGGTGTTGGTTGACAGCCATCTGAACACAATCCAGCATGTGCCCAGGTAGCCAGGAAGGGCAGTGGAATCATGGCCTGTATCAGAAATAGCATGGCCAGGACTAAGAGAGGGAGTGGCCCTCTGTAGTGGGCGCTGGAGAGGCTGCAGCTTAAATCCTGTATCTAGTTTTGGCCTCTCACTACAAGAAAAACTTTGAGGTGCTGGAGCGTGTTCAGAGAAGGGCAATGAAGCTGCTGAATGGTCTGGACCACAAGTCTGATGAGATACAGTTGAGAGAGCTGGGTATGTTTATTCTGGCGAAAAGGAAGCTGAATGTACAACTTATCACTCCTCAAGTCCCTAAAATGATTCTGTAGCCAGGTAGGGGTCAGTCTCTTCTCCAAGGTGACAAGTCACAGGACTTGTCATGATGAAATGGCCTCAAGTTGCATCAGGGGAGGGTAGATTGGCTATTAGAAAAAGATTCTTCATCATATCATACGGGTTATCCAGTACTGGAAAAGGCTATTCAGGGAAGTGGCTGTGTTACCATCCCTGGATGTATTTAAAAGATCTGTTGCTTAAGGGACATGGTTTAGTGGGGGCTTGGCAATATTAGGTTAGCAGCTGGTCTCAATGATCTTAAGGTCTTTTCCAATGGAAATTGATTCTGTGATTCTATGAAAAGTCAAGAATGGGTTTCTGAGACAGTCTTTCAGTGAAACTATGAAGCAAAATATTACACATATTTTTTAAACATATTTTTAAAATTTCAATTAATTTTATGAAAGACTTAGATGGCATGATTGCCTGTAGCAGCAGTGTTGGAGTTGAGGAGTTCATATATGGTGCCAATAGCAAAATTTTCAATTAAAGGAGCTAATCACACTGGAAAATAGCACTTCATTCAAAACAACTAAAGCTGAGCAACTGGGAGAAGAATATTTTGTCTCTATAAAACATTTATCAAGGAGACAGATCAAAGTACACTGTAGTTCAGAGCTCTTCTTTTTATGATCACTGAATCTCCTGAAAGGTGTTTCCAGTCTACCTAACCATTTGTTTAAGAGAATATGACCAACTTAACCGGAAACAAGTGACTGACTGGAACAAAACTTACTAGTAGCTTATTATTTGGAACAAAGGTATTTGTTCATATTTATGTTTGAATATTCATATTTATGTTATTGAAGTGATATATTTTAGAAACAACAATATGACTCGCATGGAATTTTCAAAAATCTGTTGTCATTTTTACAAAGGTTTTTTCAGCTACTAATCTATCTACAGATTGCTAGTCATAAACCTGAGGTTTAAAAGAATCGTGTTTTCCAATGGCTGGATGCAGGATGTACTTTTTTTGTATTGACTTTCACATCAAGAAACCATATTGATGAAAAATTTATTTTGCTAGTAACAGTATTTCTGATTGAATAGTAAATTATAAGGAAAAAGAAAACATCTTAAAATCTTTTTATAGAAGATAGTTAATGAATATAGCACAGTATAAATCTCACTGTTCTCCAGCAGCACTCACATTTATGACCCATTGAGCTGGCAACTCACCAGCAGATTTATGTATGTAACTTGTAACACATCTATAGATGTACCACTACCCTCACAAACGGAGTGACAAAGAGAATATCTTTAACTGATTGAATGGGTTTTATGCTACTAAACTGGAGCCAGTCTTACACAGAGTACACACCAAGAAGTACCTTTTGATATGTTCTATTTAACTTAGACACAGCACGTAAGAGCCTTCTCTCCTGGTATGTTCCTACAAAACGTGCAGTGAGTGTGCTGACTCTGTGAACCCTTGCAGGCATGGCAAATGAAGGCACCATGGTAACCATGCTGGAGAGTGGCTCTGACATTTAGGAAAAGGCAGCTGGAAGAGACTGCAAGATAGTCATGGAAACACTCAGCCAGCTCTTTCTCCGTTAGTTACTCAGGAGGAAAGTTTTTCCTGGAAACACAGGAGATCGAGCGGTGAACTGACAGTTACTTCATGGAGCTATTAAGAATGTCATGGAGAAGTAGGCAACAAAGCCCTACATGATTATTTGATAGTGGGAAAAAGGAGAATTTTGTAATGCAAAAGAGAAACAAGTTGTGGCTGCACTCTAAGAGAAGAAATAAAGCAATATGACAAAAATTGTAAAATGGAAAGGATAGGAAGATTTTTTTTGAGAATGGGATGAAGTGAGGAGACATGGGAAGTCATCCAGAAAAGCTCTTTTTAGCACATGCTCCACAGCTTCTCTAAGAATAAACAAAATTATTTCAAAGGGAACTTCAGATGTGTGATCAAGCCACTGCAACAGATTCTCATCAGTTGCTTTCACACAGAGGAGAACAAATACTGCTCTCATTTTGATCAGCTACACATCACATTACGGCTGGCAGGTGTACAGATCTCATCTTGGTGGCTAAATGTGTTGGTAAAGATTAGCCATGATAATGTACTGAATCTGTGTGAAGTGGGTTTCACTTACAGCTGAAAAAATGAATACCTTTTTTAAAGTATGTTCTTGCTCCTTAAGAATGTACATTACATATTGTCTACTGCCTGTTTGAGCTGGCCACTTTGCATCTGTTTTGGATACTTGGAAAGCAAGTGAGATACAGATTAAACAGGTAATATGCTAGTGTTCTTCTGTTCACACACATCACAGCCCTACTGTAAAGCTAGCTTTCAAGAAATTATATTTGAATAATAATAATAAAAAATCTTTTAGCTTGTAATTTTTCACTGACTAGAATGCAAGCTTCAGGATTTGCTTTCCTGAAAAACAACAGGAAAAATACAAGAGATACTGATTATACTGTGCNTCAATTTCTAAAGGTGTTCTTGTTTTTATGCTGTTTGCCTGGTTAGATATATTAGTAAAGTATCCCCGTATCTTCTGCCTGAAAGCGTCTAATTTCAAATTATAGCAATTGAAAAGGAGCGGGTTACGGGAAAAGGGGTTCTTCCCTCTCCTTGGCAAATACCTGTCTCTTAAACCAAGACGTGTATATGCAAAGTGGTCAAAACATGTAAAAGCAGGCAGAAAATCCACTCTGTTCTGAAACAGAAGAAAGGAATTTATTAATCATTGACCTACTATTTGTAAATACTCCAGTGATGATTTTTTTTCAGTTTTTCCCTTTCAGTTACTCATGCAGGGTAATAAAAAAATGGATATTTGTTGTTGTGGGCTTTTTAATGCCACTAATGCAGTAAAAATAATTGCAACCAGTCTATAGCCATGCACTCAAGTCCTGAATTGGCTCCTTACACAGCTGGGGAAGTATCAGAAGTTGGGAAACAAATTTCCAAGTCCTTATATGTAAATGACTCTTTTTTCTAGCATTCAACACATTATCCCTCTCTTTGCTTTTACATTTTTAATATCTTAATTTTCTTTAACTACCCTCTGAAAACATCTCTTGTTAACACAGTTTTCATCAGATAAAGTGCACTGACAGAGGAGCCACTGACAGAGAGAAAACAGCTTAGGTTTCAAATGCAGCATCTATGATAAACATGAAAGAAGACAAGTCAATTGTTTCTGTGGCTCCACAAACAGGATCAATGCCAGGCAATATCAGATCAAGCCACAGTTTACTCTCTTATAAAGAAAGCTCTTGGAACAGACCAGAAAGAGGCCACCAGAGCTTCTATATGGAGTTTGTTGCAAGCACAACTATTGAAGCATAGCTGGAACCAGCTAAATATATATGCAGAGAGACCTGGCTTCTCACAAAAAAGGACTCTTGCACTTTTCACAGCTGAAAGAAATGCTCAGAACTGAAATTCTGTGATTCCGGCATTCGAATGATTGAGGGAACAGTTCAACTGATAAATCTAGTGGCAAATGCTGATTATTCCAAGACAGAAATGCTGATGGGTTTCCCTAGTTTCTCAAATTGAAAAGTTTTGGAATTTTTTTTTGTGGGAAAAGAAGTTATAACATTTGAATGTGGATTTCCATAGTACAGCACAAAAATTTGTTTACAGTAATTTGCAGTAACTTAGCATCCAAAATTTAGAAACTGAAATAGCATGCCTTGCCCCTCCTATGCCTTCCTCAAATAAGTCAAGCGCACTTGCAACGTGCCAAGCTGACATCATTCCTTGAGCTTGTGGAGGCTGTGGCTTCACAGAATCACAGAATCACAGAATATGCTGAGTTGGAAGGGATCCACCAAGATCTCTGAGAACACCTCCTGGCACTGTCCAGGACACCTCAAGAATCACACCATGTGCCTGAGAGTGTTGTCCAGATGCTTCTTGAATTCAGACAGGCTTGGTGCTGTGACCACTTTCCTGAGGAGCCCATTCCAGTCCTCAGGGGCACCTGAGCCTACAGGAAGGCTTTGTGCTGTCACGAGAGGAGCCACACTCCACTGTCCCCTCCTGCTCAGGATCCTTCGTTGCACCCTTTATCTTCCTTCTCTCAGAGATTTGTGTAACCCTGCCCTTTGGAGGATTGCTTTAATGCTTATGGGTTAAAGAACATTACATGGAAAATCTACCTAGAAGGGTTTGATATCTGTTGAATTAATGAGATACAGCAAGATCAGGAATGCTTTCAAATTTTTGAGTAAATTGCATAGAATTATTTCTTAGGTATTATCAAACTGCACAGACTGAAATGAGTGAGATTTGAATTCACTAGGAAAAAATCTAAACTTGTTATAAATACAGCAGAATAGCCTTTGAGTAAAAATGTCAGTAAGGAAGTCCTAAATGAATTGGATGGAGTAGATAATTAAATATGGCCTTCTGTAAACGTAAGCAATGTGAGAATTATCTGCTGGGCTCCAAATCTCACAAACCCACAGATCATTTTGATATGGAGGTGATGAACTCAAAGTAATCATTGTGCATTTGGTAAGCAAGTGGTCCTCATCTTCCTACTGCAGCATAGAATGAATGCACTTGTAAATGAGAAATAATTCAGTAGTATGTGCATAGGGATCATTTTATGATCATTTTGAAGGGAAAAGAGGCCTAACCAGAGGCTGCAGTCTGCTATGAGATAGTCAAAATTTGATTTTTCCATTTGACTTTGGTATATTCCCAATAACAGCACTCCTATAAAAGCTTTTCATTTCCAAATGCATTTACTCAATGGAAAGTTTCTACATATTTCTGACCCCTGAACAGACCTTGGCATAACAGCAGTACCACCCCATGCAAATATCTCACACTTAGACTTCTGTACTTCAGGAACCAACCTTGCATTTGAAAAATCTGGATGATGGTCAGAAAAAGTTGCTGTGCACTTTGTGAAAATGGTTTTGTTCATAGCATTAGAGGACTGAAAAGGAGGAAGGAACAGTCTTATCTGAGTTTCTTACCGGGAAACTTTGGAAAATTGATCATTTTAATTTAAATAAAAATGCTATAATTTAGCAGTTGATATGAATATCAACATGCAGTTTTTCACACCTGTCCTACAGGCTCCAACTTTGAAAATTCCATGAATTTGGGGTCCAATTCTCTTACTTCCTCCCCCAAAATCCCTTGAAAAGCTTTCCACTCGGTTTATCCTGGAAATATTACTGATTAAAAGCAAAATAAATTCCACTTCGCTGCTAATAACTTTCTACTGCTCAAAGATCAGCTTTCTTCACAGAAAAGAAAGCTTCTTGTAAACAGACTTCTGAACCGTATCATTATCTATGAATTCAAAATCCACAAATATACTGAATAGACATCTTCTTTGTGTTGAATAACGTGCTTTGTACTGTTGATTCAATACACTCAGATATCTTAAAAGGAATTTCTTGATGGCCAGAAATGCCAGCATGTGGCTTTTCACTTGAGGACACCTTGTGCCTTTGATGCAAACAAATGCATAACTATGTAATTTCTGCTGTGGAATCATAAGCTTTCCGAAAGCAGTAACAGCGTAGTAGGCTTTTTAATTAGTGATCCTGTGAATTTAGTGATGAAAGACTGGAAGCACGAGTGGCTGTGTGATCTGGGGGTTATCAATACATGTAAAGAGCTGTCATGTGAGAAAAGGTATGACAGTCCCTGAAGCATAAGGCCTAATAAAAGAGAAAAGACCCTCTGCAGAACTATTTTTATGAGTTAATAAAAGAAAGTATCTTTATTTTTTATGCTGCACCCTTTATTGAAGGAACCCACACAGCCCAAGAGCACAGGCTTTTCTTAACTACCCACAACTGATACAGCACATTAGTTATGATTATACCTGGTGAATAGAAAGCACAAAATTATGTATTTGGAAGGAGGTCATAAAAAGTCTAGATCTGCTCATGAAGTTATGTCGATACTGCCATGGTAGTTACTTTGTAAGGAAAAAAACTTAATTTGGTATGTATCATCTGCCCAGAACACAGTTTTATCAAGCCAGTGAAAGCAGAAAGTTTCATCAACTCTTGGCCAGGGCTCTCTTGGAGATATTTCAGTCTGGTCTGGCAGATCTGTCCATTAAAGCAGTCAGTTCAGCAGGCAGCTCCTGGATCCCCCTTCCAGCAGGCTCCTGCTGGTGCATCCCACTCTCCCACACAGGCTGACTGTCAGGATTTGGCTCACAAAATGGCTCATCTATCATGCTGCACCCTGGGAGGTGATGGCCCAGACCCAGACCCCTGCCCTTCCCTCCCGACTCCCTTTGCCCTGCTCCTGGAGCGGTTTCACTGGAGCATGCACCATGCCCATGCTCACACAAGCTCGTCAGCACAGCCTCTCCGTCACTGTAGCTGCAGGGCAGGGAGCAGCACCTGCATGCCCGACCTTGTCCATGCTCCCAGCAGATGGCTGCTGAACAGAGACACGGTGAGGATGAGAGGAAAGACTCAAATTTTCCACTTTACCTGGACTGAACTGGTGGGTAGCAGAAGCAGCAGACATTTTACAGAATAAGCAGAGTTAGCTACCAGTGTTAAACTCATTCTGTTGAGCCACAGCTGAGATAGTGTAGATCCTTGCTCCCTTTTTAGGCTGAGTGAAAAGCAAAATACTCCCATGCATTGTTATGGATATAAGCAACAATATATTTTTCTGTAAACTTAATGAATAGTGACTTTGAAATGGAATCTCCTCAGTATTGAAACATGATAGAACATTTGAAATTAAAATATTAGCTCTTGTTTGGGCAAGAAAGAAAACTGCATTTTGCCAGTACCACTGAAAACAAAGGCCATTTTAATTTCTGAGCCAAACTACAGACATGAAAATTTGAAACCATCACAGCATATTTATAAGACTTGAGGTGGCAAACCCAGCCTTTCAAATAATAACTGAAATTTTGTCTGTGTAGCAACAGTAATGGGAATGATAAACCAGAGGAATATCTCCAGGAGGCTGTTGAATCAGACACAAAAAGGTAACAATTCCAGGTTTACCAAGATTAGTTCAATTAGTTCAACAGGGGAGCAAAACAAAGAAATAGTTAGATTTAGGCATCATTACTGAAGGAAGTATTAGTGCAAGTTCCAGAAGAGCACTATCACTATATATTACTACTGAGAAACATCAGATTTAAAAAATTATCTAGAAATATCTTAATTAGTAATCCTGATGAATGAGTTGTGTGTGTATCAGCAGTGTGTCTTTGCAGTCAGGAAGACAAACACTGTCCTGGGCTACTTTAGCAAGAGTGGAGCCAGCAGGATGAGGGAAGTGACTTTTCCCCTCTATTGCACACCAGTGAGGTGATATCAAGAATGCAGGGTTCAGTTTTAATTTCCTCCTGAACCCAATATGAGATGGATAATTACAAATCAAAGGCCACTGACATGGTCTGAGGGCTGGAGTACATCATATATGAGGAGAGGCTGAGTGACCTGAATTTGCTGAAGCTTAAGCTGAGAGGGAACTTAGCTGAAGTCTACTACTTTGTAAAGGCAATCTACAGAGCAGTGCACAAGGAAGGGGTGAGAAGCAATGGCCGCAGGTTGCAGTAAGATATTGAAGCTGAGCAAAAGAAAAAAATATTTTCAAAATAACAATAGAACACATTGACCAAACTGCAGCATCTCCTTCTTTGGAGATTTTCAGTACTTTTCCTGTTTCAGCTTTGAAGTTCATTCTGCTTTGAATTGAGGCTAGAATCACATGATCTCCAAGGACCTCTTCAAACCTAAATTATACTGAGATTCTATGATTCACAATGCTTCTCCTTAGAGAAAAAGGAAATATTATTCAGATTCTGCTTGCAAATAATAAAAATATTATTTGAATACTGGGAGACCAATCAGTTTATACCAAAATAACCCTTTCCACAGGATCATAGTTGCCAATATTTGTAAGGCAATTGTGTAACAGTGTATCACATAAGAAATATCAGCACAGGCTGAACATAACACTCCTGCATAGCAAGACAAAGAAAACTGATCTGATTATGCTATTCATTTACATAGAAATTAAGTTTAAAAAAATGTTTAAAACCCTTGGCTTTGCTAATTCCTGGAAGACTGTTTAGAATCTCTTGCTTTTAACAAATTTCAGCTGTGGTTTTTTTCCTCTAAAGCACATAACTTGTTTGTTGTGAACAAGAACCAAAATCCCAAGAGAGAAACCCAACAGAAAGACATTTCACTGGGCAAAAAAAAATAAAATCTTTTTTGTGGTATCACTTGCCAGTTTAACATTTAAACTTTTAGACTTGGACCTTTGATGGACTACTATCAACCAGCCATGCTAAAAATAACCCCAAACATCAGAACCAGAAAACAGCATTATATAATTCCTTCTGTCAAAAACAATGCAGATAAGCTAAGCATAAAAAAAAAATTAATCTTTCACCTCTATGACAGAAGGTAACTGAAGCTCATATTACTTGGTTTATGCTTTGAAGTAATATGTGAATGACTAAACTTAGTGGTACAGTTAAATATTGTCTAAATTACCTCTGCTTATCAATTAGTATATAGCTGACTTAAGGAAATCAAATTTTCACAGTACACCAGGTTTTTCTACAACAAAAAATGGTTAGATTAACTTTTTGCCTTATGACACCATTTTGAAATATTAATGATATTTTCTAAAATTTCTATGACTGTTTTAATGAAAAATACAATCAAAGGTTGTTAAAATAAAGTAATTTTTACAAATAGGCTAGCTTCAGGATCCCCATATTCCAGAAAAAATTGGATGCATCTGTAACAAGAACTTGCACCTTCCAGTTCTTTAACATTGTATTTGTTTATGGAAATGCATGCAAAGTCAGGACACAAAAGATTAAATTAATACTTGCAAATGCAGATTTTGTTCACGGCTTAAAACAGAGATCTCGGAAGTATTACAAAACGTTTCCAGTGGCATTTATGACATCATTATACATTTATTCAAGAGTCAAAACCTGATGATGAATCACATTGATTTCCAGCACATGAAATTGCTTTCTTATGAAACTTCACCTTCAGAAATTGGATGATTCTAGCAGGTAAAATTCTCTAGTTCCGTTTTGCTTTCACCTCACAGCACCATTCCAGTAAAGGGGTATATTGACTCACTGTGGCTAATGTATCTAAAATTTTTATTTGATGTAGATAATTACATAGCTCAAGCTCAGGTTAATTTACAACCCAGTTGGATTTCTCTTACCCATGGTAGATTAGACTCTATGGGCTCAGGATCCCCAGGCCCATTGGCACATTGGGTCTAATTTTTCACTTTCAATGAAATTTTTCACTTTCAGTCTTTCAGTGAACAGGTTATAAGACAGTAGAATATAACTGGTTTTTGAGGAAACAATGTACTGGCAAAGCCATTCCAAAGTGTGCGTGTTGGTCTGTGCCTCACAACCATAACAAGCCTATGCTAGATACAGTGCTTATACATATAGTACCTAATATTGCTTGCCTCAGGAATAAAAGAATTTAAACTATTAAAAATTAAGGAGATCAAAACCAATACACTTCATTCTCTAGACTTCTGTGCCTCCAAAGCACAATGTTAAAATCTGTAATTTTTTTTTCACATTCAAGAAGGCTGTCTTTTTATTAGTGAAAGCTGTGTTTGTGTATTCCACCTTATGCCATGAAACAATTACCTGGTATTTCAGCAAAGCAACCCATAATACTCAGCTCGCAAACAGTTGCTAGCCCCAAGATCTGAGTGTCTAATTTACATAAAGCAGCCTTCCTCAAAAGCTTTGAATATCCATTTTTGAGCACAGCTACAGTCAACTGTTTAGGAATGCTGGGGGCACACAGAGCTTGTGCAGCAGAGGCCCAGGGGAGGCAGCAGGAGCAGGGCAGGATGCATCTTGAGCAGGTGGCTGCAGAAGCAGCAGGATGCTGGGCAGGGCTCACACTGTACAGCTCTGAATGGGGAGAAAGGCTTTGCCAACTGGGCAGCCACTACAGCAAAGCATATGAATTGAGATGACTACACATAGGTATCTCACATGTTAAGGGAAAGAAACAGCAGGTATGTGTCGGAGTCTAAGACATCCCTTTGGGAGTCCAGAGTTGCTGAGACCCTGGTCAAGGGGCTCTGAGACCCTGGAATGATGCCCAAAACATCTGTGGGTTTGATTATAACCCTTGAAACAAATTACCAGTTTTATATGAGAACCTAAAAGTCACAGTAGTTTAAGTAGTGTTATCATAAAGTGAAAATATAGATTCTAGGATTTTTGGGAATGGGAATTTTAGAGCACAAGATGGAGGAAAAAGCACATGTTTGGTCTTTCTTTGTTCTTCTTCTTCGTCTCCATTTTCTGTTGTGGAGTTGGCACTTTTGGATTGGTTTAGAGTAGAAGTTCACTGTCTAACATAGATGATAGTAATTGGGAAATAATTGTAAACATCATGTACGTAGTTTTTAGTATAAAAAGATAACACCGCCCTGAGGGGCAGAGAGTGTGCCATGGCTGCCCTGCAAGACAGACCTCGCTGGGCTGAGAGAAAATATTACAAATAAGAAAATAATAAACAGCCTTGAGACCGAGAAAACTAAAGAGCTCTGATTTATTCCACCTCGGGCACACAAACTGCCAGACAAGAACTTTTACACCTCTCGGGGAAAACACAAAAACAGATTCCGAGAGGTATGGATCGTCTGACATGCCAAGTCTGTGCTATTTTTCCATACAAAATATCCATCAGGGGTGACCTGTGGATGCTGCAGCCAGCTGCACAGTGAATGGGTGCTCTGTGCAGCTTAGGGAAGAGCTATATCCTCTGATATCCTAAACAAGCCCCATTTGCTATCCTTTAAAGATTGCCCTGGTCACCAGGAATCCAGGAGGTTTATCCTTGTAGTCCTGTAACTACAATATTAAAAATGGATCAACTTTGAACATGAAAAACTGTATTGCTGTAAGTGGGAGTTTTCATTATAAATCTCATTTGGAAGGGTTTATGACTAGCCTGTTTCAATTCTCTCTAAGCTTAAAACTTGTTAGATATGTTTTACACTAGAAGATAAAAGCTGTCTTGAAATTGAGAGTAAGAGAAATAACAAGAATGTTGTAATTTTTCTTAACTACAGGAACATATTTTGAATAAAATTTATGAAAGATTGAAATTTGACAGTCCTTATTTTTCATAGTTTGGTATTTATGAAACAGTAACTTAAGCAATTTAAAATGTAAGAGCCTACTCACATCTTTAAGAACTCACTTCCTACATGTTGGGCAAAAGACCTTATTGAAAGCACTTGACTTATACACAAGAACTAAGTGGCTAATTGTTAATTTTCCATTGTTTTTCTTTAACGAGGCAATGGTCATGAAGTATTTCAGGGTATATCTTTCTTACTCCTTCAAATGAGAGAGACAAAGTGACTGAGTTTTTAGGAGAGTCAGGGTGGGACATGAAAGGATGCTCAAGTGCTCACAAGCACAGGGTAGAAGTTCATATGCAGTATACAGAGAGCTTCTTTTCCACATAATGTGCTGTGCCTTGTTTCAGCCTTTCTGAATGCTTTTCAGATTTACTAGAACAATAATATTGAGATGATTAATGAGCACCTAACAATTTACTGGCCCAGCCTTCATCAAATAAGTCAGGTCTCAGGTTGAGGTTTTAAGGATGAGGACTTTCTCTTTCCAAAAGTAATAGATGTAATCTATTGCTAAGTAGATTAAATACTAATCTAAATAGATGAAAATACTCTCCTATTGTAAAATTCCTGTATTTTTCAGATTCCATATCCTACACTTTAGCAATTGTTTAGGCACATGGCAAGTGGTATACAGACACATGAGGCTCTTAAAATTGTAATAATGAACACATAAATATCAAAGTGAAATAAGTTATTCAATAGACAGCTTTGCTTACCTGTATATGACCAATCAATCTCTTCAATCAATTTCCTCTGTTGTCTGTAGTATCCGTACAGCAAATCTGCAAAATAGTAATAATTTACAATATTAAAACCAGAAGCCTAACAGGTCCTTGAAGTGTTGATGACATGCTCGCCCCCAACAAGATAATCACTTTTTAAATTAAGGATGAATAATTTGCTTTGTCCTAATCTTGGACCTCAAATGATAAGTACTGGTTAAACAGAATCTAAATATAATTAACATTGTAGCATATTAAGGACACAGCAAACAGAAAATGTCCAATACTTCCTCCCTCCCTTTCCTTCCTTCCTTCCTTCCTTCCCCATTCCTCCTCTTTTAAAATTATTACAACTATCCCACAAAGAAATCCTGTTTTGTGATTTCCTTTGAAAGAACCATCCTAGATAACCAGGACGTCAGTGACAGTTAAACTCTTGCTTCAGTGTGGTCATGACTTTACATGTTTTCTGTAACTTTGTACTGATGATATAAGATAAATGATAAATATAATGAATGAAATATTCTAAAATATCATTTCATTGTGTTCTATAATTATAGATAAACTATAACTTGTATGTCCATAAATTTGATGGTGAGAGAAGGTTAGATACTAGTTACTTTTAAATAATATTATATTTTTCTAGAGAAATACCTAACTGTATAAATGCTCATTGACTTACTCTGACTACTGAAAAACCTTCACTGTTAATCTCTTTATGCCAGTCCTAGGGCAATTCTAGCAACACAGTGGTATGGGCAAATAGATGACTATGCCCCCTAATAATTACTAAAGCATACAAATTGCAGATTCATGCTTTTTGAGATCAGCATTTCAAAAGCCATAATGTTAACCAACCTCATTACTGTTCTAGAGAAGTACAATACAACTTATCTAAGAAATATTTGCCCTCAAGCATGTTGAAAACATATATGGATTGCTTCCTTGAGAAAATGCTGCAGAATTCTGCTCATACTCTGCAATAAATAATTTAATGAAATAGCTTCGTAACATTCATTTCTTTTTCTTTCATGCAGAAACATCGTACTGATTACAGGATGTTAAATCATAATTGCTATTTGCAAGTTTACACATTTGTGTGTCTTACAGTGACTTTCTGCTACTTATCTGAAGTCCATGTTTTATAAACCTCACCAGACTTCTGTCTCCTCCACGTGATGTGATTGTCCTTTAATATTTTTCTCTTCTCCTTCTCCCTCCTGCCAAAAAATACCGAACTATCCCTTGTAACAATTCACAACATTCACTCCTAACTGAGATCAAACCTCACAGGTAAGGAAGGGCAGTGGAAAAGGATTTGCATGCACCAAAGTTTCTTTGGACCACATTTCCAAGTCAATGTGCATTGTATCTGCTCCTTCAATTAATTACGGAAAAGAAAGCTGTGTAAGTTGTGATTCACAACCGTTATGTCTCCAGTTTCCTCCTTTATCCATTGTCCTCCTAGTTGTTACTTCCCGCAACCTGTTGAGCAGTCACATGCAAACTAAGCCAGGGCGTGAGGGCTTCCCACTACTTTATAAATTTCACCGGGAGTTCTGATGAACAAAGAGTGATAGTTTCAATGAATAAGAAAATAAAAGGGCAAGGTTCACTTTGTTTGGCGCTTCACACACTTATAGACACAGTAAGTGTTACAGGAAATCTTTAAAGATTCCAGGAGGTGTCAGGAGTTGATACACTTTCTTTCCTCCGTTATTTGCCAGCTGTGTGTCCACAGTCCACAGCACACTCACAGCCATGAACCCTCTTGCATCATCTGCAGGGACTCTCAGTGGTTTTGGTCTTGTCTCTTTACACTTTAAATATGTGGCAGAAACTGGGGAAGAAAAGCATATTTCATCTGGGAAATGACTGAAGATTCATAGCTAGCATAGTGGAGGAGAAAAGTGCTGTGTGAGTGTAAGGTTGAGCCACGCAGCAATTGTTCCTCTGAGCTGCTGGTGTAAATTGCCCTGGGAAACACAACCATGCATTCTATTGCTGTTTAAACTGTCAGTGTTAAACAGCTAATGTGTAGAGACCAGCTGGAAGGAAGTTATTTTATTTTTTAGTTTATTTTATTTAAAGCTAATCAATCAACATCCTTTTTGCTGATGATATATGACAGCAGGTACTTCTGTTTAAATAGCATATTTAAATTCCTTGCACTTAATTTAAATGAAGATGGGAAGAACATCTTCACAAAAAAAAAAAAAAAGGCAAAACTGATGTCAAGATTGTGGTTTTATACGTAAATCTATGATACTGATTGAACTTGATCAGCTTGACAGTCTGCATGACTCCCGTGGCACTGACTGACATCTCCAGCCAGTGCCTAAAATAGTTTGAATTTCTTAGATGCGGTGATGCTTTATGAAGCAAAAATTACTAAATATTCTTTTTTGTTTCCAGGAAGCGATTGAACATGTTTGCATAAATTGTTGATTTATTCACAGAAACAGGGAAGCTTGGTTTTGGGATCATGTTTTAAAGAGTTTTATGGGTATATTTCTATGCCTATTAAGGAGACATGCAACATATCATTAAATGCTTTTTCCCCTCTCTTTTACTACTCTCCTTCAAAGTCAATTTTTTCTGTTTGAGGCTGTAAGACTTGTTTCTTTATATATTCTGTCGAAACAGTATGTGCCCCAGTGCCCAAGGCCCATGAAATCAGAAGTAATGGTGGCAAATGATCTCCTGCTATTCATGGGTAGCAGGACTGACTGACTTGTGACAGACCCTGCCTCATGTTCAGTCACAAGGGCAAAGAGAGAACATAATCTCTGGTTAAAGCATAGTGGTAGGAGTAATAAGATCTTATAGATGCTTTTTCCTGTTTAAAAAGTATAAACAACCAGATTTTCTTCTTTCTGACATTTCTTCTTTTGTACTTACTGGCCTCAGTTGAGTTTCTTTAGATTTTGTGCTGTGAATGAAACATTCTAATCCTCAATATGTTTATGTATATCTAAAGGTGAAAAATTATTAGCTTTAATGATTAACAGAAAAAATTGTATGTGAGGGAGATCCTGTTGATTTGACACTCGTGCCAGAAAAAAGAGACACAGAAGAGGAAATGGGACCTTAAACCTCTGTTGGGGAATTCTGTTGGGGAAATTCCTCTCAGAGATGCTGAGGCAACAAGCTCCAAGTATCCACCAGAGATCCCTCTCCTAAGCCTTGGTATAAAAGGGTTTTCTAAGGACAATGCTCGAGAGTCTGGGGATGCTGCACTCAATGTGCTGCTTTGCTACAAAGGATACAAGCTCAGGCATAATCTGGGACTGATATTTATACCAGGATACTGTAATTTTACCCTTTATGTCCTTCGTGCCACAGCAGTGTCAAGACATGCCAGCTGCCAGACTCAAGAGGAAAAAGGGAAAACCTCCTTGTGGTTTTACCTCCACTCAGCCTGAATTTGTGAGTGGCACCTGCAGTGGAGCTGGCATTTATGAGATTCTAGCACCAGAATGATTTATGTATGGGAACTGGGACACATTAAGTAATGTCAGCGTTAGTGAGATCAACAAATAGGACACTGGTGTTCTGCATGTACAGGTAGACATTATGAACATTATGCATTTAGATTACAAACTTGATTTAGTCCTGGAATACATGGCCCATTCAATATTTTCCTCCTAAAATCTAATTTGAGAGAAAAGAGGATAGATTCTAAAGTCATAAGCATTCATCTGGTATAAGTGGATAATGGCAATGCAGTATAGTAATGGAGATAAAGGGTGTGTTGGTATTAAAATTCCAATTTACACGGGGAAGATCCAATGCATGGTTCTTAGGCCAAGGAAGTTCACAGGAACTCTTGGAATACCAGCAAGGATTAGCAATCAGTGAAAACTAGGATAATCTTCTCTTCGAGAAACACAGAAGCTCTTGTTTCAAGCAAATTGTGTCTCATGAGAGCTCAGCTATGTACACTGGTATTACTGACAGCAGAAGTGGGAAGCTATGAATATCAGAGGATTACACAGTTTTGGAAATTATTTAAAAATCTGTGAAGGAGAAATCCACAAACACAGCTTAAACACAGTGACATCACTTTTGGGTCACTAAGTCTGTTGATGAAATTGGGAGGATTACACTGGGAAATTCTCACTGCATATTTGCCCTCTTTTAATCCACTTGCCTTGTCAGTTGGCATAGGTTATTATCAGAGACGGGTTATCAGGCAAGTGGCTTATTTGCAGATTATAACATATCTTCACTGGAGAAGAATTAGGAATTGTAGAACAAGCTGAAATGGTATGGTAATAGCAATGCTTATACAGAGTATCTGAAAGAGAACCTGTGCATGGCTAGTGGCTAAAAAGTGGGACACCAGACAAAATTGCTGCAAAGAAGTCAAAGAGAGGAAGAAAAACTGCAAAAATGGCATAATAATAATAATTGATTTTTAAAAGATACATGTAATTAACAAAAGAGATGCTCAGTGCTTGTCAAATATGTAAAGAATACCATTAAATAGATTGCATAGAGTTTCATTATACAGTTTCTGATTCTGAGAATGTTAAACAGAGGTAAAACTGTGCAAAATCACATCTGATAATAAATTGATTGCTTCTTCCACAATTTTAATTTACTTATTTTAAGTCTCTTTCATTGACAGGAAGGTCACAGAATCCACTTCTATATCTTTCATCAATCTTATGATGGTGTAGCTTCATTGCCTCAACTGAAATAAGTGAATAATAAACGAAAATATTCAGAGCAGAACCTGGTAACAGTCTTGATGTTTTAAGACAGCAGCTAACTATAAATCCCTTTAAATGATCGACATTTGCCTGGGTAAGGTCTCCCTCTTCTTATGAATATATTTAATTCTGTAATGTCATCTGTAAAATTCTTAACACCACAGAAATACTTTAATAATCCATCTCTACAATGTCATATATTCTTTTCCCCTGAAAGTGTCTAGGTCTTCTGTCAAGACCTGCCTGAGAACTCTCACACCCTTAGTGAAATTTAAAAATCTTTTCTTTACCCACAGTTTCTTCTGTGTAGGCTTATTTCAGGCTTTGGTACATGACTCCCCTCCATCACACTTGAGTGTAGGCTGCTCCTTCCAATACACATTGACAAGTGAGACCTTTCCTGCACTAAATACAAAGCCAAAATAAAACTCTTCTTACAATTTGGCCATTGTTGTGTTTATTTACTAACACAAATTTTGTTTAAGTTAAAAAAAAATTAGGATAAAAAGTAGAAGAAAAAGATTGACTGTTCTAATTTAAAAGTAGCTACTATTAAGCACCAGAGAATTAATAGACACACTGCTTACTTCACCTGTCACAACTTTACAAAGAATAGTGCCACGAATTAAAAATATAATACCTGTGGCATCAGCTAAGGTTTATAAACTACATTTAACCATGATTTTCCAACACATTTGTACATGCAAAGGTAACATGGGCTCCAGTTTGACCAATTTAGGTTCTACTCCTCTGAAATTTTACATGCTGAGGTGGCCCTGAAATTCCTAAGCAGCCAGTGGAAATTGGGAGGGATACTCTAGGGTATGATTCAATATGGTTAAATTATGACCTGCCACCTTCACTCCGACTACAGGCAAAGTAGTAGGAAATGTTAGATGTCTCCTTCCACTTGGGATCTTGTACACCCAAATGGTCTGATAGAATTCAGCCTCCAAACAGACATTTCCCAACAGTTGAAGCATTATCTATAGCAAACTTTAAGGCTTCTCTGGTCATTGACATAGCCTTTAAGTGTCTGCTCACCGAGAGCAAGGTAACAGGACAGCTTTTGGACGGGAGAATGGTACTTACCAGTGTTTAAATTAAGTGCCTGTGAAGCCCTTAGGCTAAAGACAAAGATTTATCAATAATATAAGCACCTGCAGAATGAGACAGCCTTGCAAAACTACAGGATTAGATTGGTGCTGAAGCACTAAAAACATGTCAAAACGCAAAACCAGGAGGGACTTAAGAAAACTATAATTCCCCAAAAATGTTACACCATTGTCCCATGTATGAACTGAGGCGAGGTGGTGTTTATGATAGAAATTGGAACGGATATTTAAAAAAAGCAGGTACCAAGGAGTGATTCCTAACACATACTCTTTTATAACTCTGTTGCTACCCAGATTCTTTTCCCTATACCCGGAGAGTCTTTTAATGCAATACATGCAAAATCATGGAATCATACAAATAAAAAGTAAATCCAGACCAGACATGAACAAACAAGAAATTTATCAAGTCAGGGAAACTACAGATATTTGATTTCAAAATTAATTTATTTCTCTTATAGCAATATCAGAGAAGTAAGAAAGAGATAAAAACAACTGAACTTTGTTTAAATATAAATAATGAATGTAACTTAATTTTATTTGCACAATGCTCTTCAACATTCTAGATATTCCAATAACTTAAATGATCCCAATTGCTAGCAAAATCATGCCTCAAGAACTATAAAAATTATATATAGGAATGAAGAATATGTGCTTTGTTTCTTATATTTCACACCTAAATGTAAAAATATTCACAATTCCCTTTCCAGCAAACAAGAAACATTGTGATAAAAGTACAATGAAAAATAAAACAAATTTAACTCCTACATCCAAAATCCCAGAGTTCACATTTAACTGGCTTTTGAAAAGTTGTTTTTTTTTAAAATTACTATGTTCCTTCAACGCCTCTCTGTCTGTTAATATTAGCAACTACCAACCAGTAAAGCTGTAAATCTTTGGCAATCTAAAACTCTTGAGAGTAAACCTTATGCAAGCCACCTCAAAGGAGCATTTACTGAAATAAATGTTTTTTTAGTAAAGTAGGGATTTTAAAGTCAAGCTGTGAGAAACTTTGTCCTTTGCAAAATATTTCAATGACTAAAATCATCTTGGGGACCTGAATGAATAGCCTTAGACTGGCTCCTTTGAAGATGTTGGTGGAGAGAAAGATATTCCTTACAGGAGGAAGTTTTCAATTATATATTTTCCTTTCTCATTTATTTGATGCTGGAATTGCAAATTCTACTCAACCATTATCCTTCCAGTCATATTACAGTCTCAATGAAATTATTTTTCTGTAACCATGGGGAAAAGAGAGGTTGCTCAGGATGATTTTCTTGTAAGTATTCAAACAAGTCTAGGGATTATGCCACATACCTTTTATAAAACAATACCAGCATCATTCTACTCCCTTGAGGAAATTACACACTGCAACATCAAGACTGAAAAATTCCAAATCTCATCATGAGAACCCAATAGCAACTGCATATCTCTAAAAATATCTATTTCATAGAAAATATACAAACATAATGAAAACAAAACAAATAAAAACATGTAAACCAATATACAACCTGCCATTTTTTGACAAATCCTAACACTTATATATGTGCATCAGTATGTCTGCATAAATGTTCATCTATTAGGATTTGTCAAAAAGGAGTATATAAATACATACATACACATTGTTATTCTTTATGATAACATCATATTTTAAATACCTTTAGCCATTTTCCTTATTGCAACTCATCACAGAAACATATCATTTGTAAAAGAAAAGTGTCTCATGATTGACAGGGGCAACAGAGAAAAATGTGACACTGTCACAGTAGAAACATAAATCAAACACATGTAATTATGTGTTTGTGTTATGATTTTTTAAATAATTTTTTTACTAGAATTCAGCAGATTTATTAATATAGTACCATAAGGGAGATCACAGAGAAAATAATCAGAATAATGCAATTACTTTAAAATTTATTCATGTTACTATATTTAACAATACACTGAGTTGATACAAAATCTATGCTGCCTTTATTCTATAGGTCCTCAGTTCCCCTTGCCCTGAGCAAAAAGCAATACCTTCCATCTGCCCCTGCAGATGCCTTGTACTTGTCTTTTGGGTGCTCTTCAGGAGCAATTGCTCCATAGATTCACCTCTCCCCAGTCAGAGGAAGAAGAACCTGTCTCCAGATATTCATGGAGTTTTAAAGCCAGTAGCATGCAGTGAAAAGAATTAGTGTCAGCAATAGCTTACATAGAACTTAACACTACAAATGTGAATTCTAACCTATTCTGATAATGTTTAATTTTTAAAGGAGGCCTGAAAGACCATTAATTTTTAAAATTAGAAATAGGAGTTAGCTATGAAAAAGACACCAGGCCGCTCCCTGCTATCCAGATTAAGAAATTCTCTAAAGCAGAATTTTAAGCACTCAGGAGACTTTCAGGGAAAGAAGTGAAGTATCTGTGAAGTCAGGCATTTATTTCTCAGAATTTTCAGGACTTGGGTAACATTGGACTTGGATGTCTGTCTTTTGCCTAAGTGTCACTTTTCAGTCTGACTCCTGCTGTATAAAATTACAAAAGCCTTTGGAAACTTACTGTTGAATAAACTGAACCATACCTGCTGACTCTCAGTCCAAGTATTATCTCTAAGTGAGACTTCACCACAATGTATTTTAAATATATATTGAATTTAACCTCTATGGCACAACCTAAACCAGAAGATTACTGGAAAAAAGAAGCACATGTCACATAGATCAGAAAAAAAATTTAGTGCAGTCAGCCAGAATTTTTCCCAGATCTTTGAGCTTTGCTCAGAAATGGTGGCAAGTGGAAGGGGCTGACTGATGATGGTCTGGTGCTGTTGGGTGAAGCTGAAGTTCCTATAATCCTTGTCCAGATCTTACAGCTACACTGTCAAAAGTTTAATTAGTATGGCCTCTGCTTTTGGTGGGATATCATTTTATCATTTCGCTTCAGCTATTCAGAAGATCATTTCAAAAATTTAAAAGTCAATATAGACAGATTAAATTATATAGTTTTAGTTTCTTATTATTACTTTGGGAAGTTACATAAAAATAAGAGTACCAAAAAAAGGGGGATGGCTTGGAGTTCCAGACAATGGTCTGGACTTTCCTCTGTGTTTTGCCAACTCCTGCACCATGCAGGTAGAGTGCCGCACCACTGCTGTATTTTCATACAATCCAGGCACTCAGAGTTCACACTAGACTTTTGCTGACCAGCATGTTTTACTTGTGTTTTATAAAACAAATTCTCAGTATTTGGTCCCCTACTTCATTAAACACACACAAATATGGTGTATTGTTCTACAGAACAATATTTTTACTTTCACCGATTGCTGAAATTATGATGGTGTACTGACTGGTCCTGGATGTGATTTTTTTTTATTGTAGCTAACTACAGCAATATTGAGACTTGATTTTTTTCTTTTCTGATACAGATTTAATTAAAAAAAAAAGAGGGGTGGGCAGGATATCAAATAAAATAAGGTCAGGCAGGCTGATTTAAAATCTATTTTCTTCACACTTGCTTTCTTAACCTCATTTTTAATTCTCTTCAGTTACTTGTTATCTACTCTGTTGTGACCATTTGATATGGTTTTAGGGTCAAAGTCTGTCTCATGGTTTATATATGCCCAAGACAATACCATGAAGGAAATAGGAATATCATCCTAGTCCTGTACCAATCACCTAGAAATCTGGAACTTCAAACACAATTTTGGAATTCAGATACTAATCATATTTGGAAGTAGAGTGAGATGTTTAGATCAGATATTTAGCACTATATATATAGTCATGTATCTATCATGTATCTATCGGTAAATCTTACTGGGAAGCAACATAAGGCCCATGTGAATGCAGACAGAGCACAAAACCACTATACAGTGGCATACAACTATCACCTACTCATCCTCCTAATGTCTACTTTATGCACATTTTATGTAACAGTAATAGAAGGAAATGCAGATTTGTGATTTCAGAAAAAAAAACCCCAAAACATTGTTTTGTTAGTTCATATTCTTTCGGTTCAAATGCCAGTTGAAGTCTGACAGAAGACACAAACTGAGTTAAGCAAGATATGACCCAAAATGTGGAAATAATAGCCCCATAAGGCGAGAGTAACACGGTTTGAAAAATCACTGCAAATATGAAATTTCACCTTCCTGCAATAACCATTTCTCATATAATCCAATCTTTCGCTAAGGCAGTAAAAAACATTCTCACAGGTCTCAGGTGGTGGTGGCACTCCATGAAAAGCCTTAATTTGTGCACTGAACCACAAAATGGAGGTTCTGACCTCTTGTTAACTTGCAGTCCTACACTCAGTGTATAACACAGTTTGAACTGAGAATCCTATTGCAGAACTCCTCCTAAGCTCCCATTAGCTCAACACAACTGAAAGTTGGCATACTTTGGCAGTCAGCTGTCAGCACTCAATAACCGACTGCAAATCGACTGCAACTTTCTAGTAGTGAGAAATTAAATCTTTGAAATGAAAATCTGGAAGCCTGGGAATGTCACAGTGATTCATAGGCAAATTTTTATTACAAACTATACACTGAAACGTGAAGAAGTTAAATACAATGTGCCTAACTAGAAAATCATGCAATTACTCATGTACCAGGATTGAATTATTTTTATAGCCAATTAATAAATAAATTAATTGATCCAATAATTAACAGAAACCAGAATCAGGAAAACATTCTCCAAAAATGTATGGTAAGCTAGTAGCATGGGCATACTTGAATCTTGTACTTAAGTTTCAATGCACTAAAGAGGCTTGTCAATTTACACTAGGACTGATAATGTCATTCCCTTACTGGGAATTCACCTGCCCAAACTCTTTGCTGGTTCAGATCTCAGCTTCCAACACAACTAAGAGGTTTTGGCTCTTCAGTGATCAACTATTAGTACCAGAAGAGGATTTTAACACTGAACTCCCACTGCAGGCTCTTCAAATCCTCAAAGCCCTTGATAAACACAGCCTGTCCTTGGTTTAGGTGTAGAGCAATAACATCATGGGTAAAGGCATTAATTAGCAGCTTGTGAAGTACGTCTGCCTGTCTCTCTCTCTCTTATGAATATTTATATAAAGGTTTTATGGTACGGGGAAAAACTTCAATAGGCTGGATTCAGAGCGTCTGCTGTGATACTCGTTGGGCACATAATTAGGGCGCTTTGTCCTAGGGCCAGTTAGACACTTCTGCCATTGTGCTAGGGAGGAAGCCTGACTTACATATCACGCCTAGTAATGCAGAGTTATGAATAGGGAACAGCCTGAAAGTTTACCTATAGCCTTAAAAGAAGCTCTCTCTCTCTGCCCGTTTCTTATAAATGCTGCAATTGAAGGGTGCAGGCCCAAATAAACAAAATGAACAGAGTGCTAAAACTCACTTCTTTAAGTGAGCAAGGAGGGTTTAAACTTCTAGGCACTGAAGACTGCCTTGGGGAAAAAAAACTGCTGAAAGGAGAGGAACATGCAGCTGATTCTAAAAGGACAAGTCTGAGCCCTAATAACAGATATACTATGTNAAATATGTATATATGTGGCTATGCCACAAAGGCTAGCAAAGAAAAACAAATTGATTTCTAAAGGGGAAGCAGGATGAAATAATCAGCACAATGTAACAAACCAGTATGACTTCAATGGCCACATGTAAAATGGGTAAATAGCTCAGCAGGACAAAGCTTAGAGTAACACTGATGGTGCAAATCTGAAAAGTACCTCTTGAACATAAACAAGCCAAAGCCTTTCTTCTAATATCCAGAGCAGACAGGTTACCCAGTGAACAGCAGATGAGTCATTAAAGAGTGATGATGGCACCATAATTCAAATTGATATTCAAGGGACAGCATGAGTGGCAAAATAGTACTCTGACATCTACCTTAAGTAATTAAATGCACAAGCTTTTTAAAGAGTTCCCCAAAATAAAAATATTTCCAGCTTAAATAGCAATGCAAAATTTCTTCAAAATGTCTACTGACTTTCCAGAAAGGGAAACGGTTATAAGATCCAAGAAGATATGGCACAACATTGTGATGCACTGAGATTTCATTTAGTCAGATTGGCTAAGACTACGTTTCAAGAAATTCAAAGAGCTGTAACAGGCAAGGAAAATGTGCAACAATTCCATGTGATGAATAGCTTTGACATAAGTAGCTGCAAAAAGTGATTGAAAAAAAGCATTGAACAAAACCCTGCTTTAACTTTGTCAGATTTCTAATTAACTTTATCAGCTGATAGCATAGACCAGGGTATCCCTGTACAGCTAAATCAAGTTCTTCATTCAATGTATAGCTGGAGTCCAAGCATAAATTTGGAAATATCTGAGAAATGGAGGAGAAAAAAATATTATTGCCCCTTAAAACAAATCATCAGTGTGCCTTCATCTGGAAAACGTCTTTCTGTACTGAACTTGCCTTCTTGAAAACAACTAAGCACAATTAATGTGGGTGAGAGGGAACAGTGATGAGAGTGGCCATGGAAAAGTTCTAGATAAGGAAATGGAAAAAGTTAAGAATACTTGTTTTGGAAAGAAAACAAATATAAAGAATAATGAATGTTGCTAAGATGAAGACTGGGAACTTTTGTTCCCATTTCTTTGGAAGAACAAGAACACCCGGGGGCATTAATGAGGAGGCTGAAAGTAAGAAAAGCAGTAAAGGGATTCAGTTTATTCACATCTGTCTGGGCAATTATCACTGCAGGAAACTGCTCAAGATAACAGCTAAATGAAGACTGAAATAACTATAAGGATATATGTGGTCTCATCACAATACATTTCAAAAGGTATCTAGCATAGATGAGAAATACGAGAAAAGATTGAGAAGTATTCTACCTACTGTATGATTTCATGCCCATTCTTCTGAAACATCTGCACTAGCCTCTGTCACACAATACTGAATTCAGGGATAACCCAACATGGCTATCCTACTATTTACATACTGCACATGAATGATCCATGGTTTTTGAAACAGTGGCAGCATTTTGCCTAGATGAAATATGACTACTATTTAAATTTAAAATTAATTTATGTACTGTTCTGTGATAGACAATTTATTTTTATATCCAGATAAACAACAAAGTTAACTTTGAGAAGATGAAAGTGATATGACTGACTCTTCCCTTGCTTCAATTCACAGGAGTGTGTCCCTAGACGCTCTTTAGCAATGTGCCCCTTAGGTCCCTGAAATTCCATCAGGGAAGCAAAACATGTGACGTGACATACCTAATAAAAGGAAAAATCTCAGATCCATCAATTGCAGCTGCCTTATAGAACTAGGATCACATGATGCTTACTTTGGTGTTGCAATCTTTGTTCAAAGAGCAAATTCTGGTTTTAGACAATACTGTCTTTCACTACCCTTGTAAGAGAATAGGGTAGAGTGGATTTTGGCCTAACTAACACTGCAGAGTACACCCTTTATGTTGTGGGCAGTGGCATTTTCAAATGCTCCAATTCTGTGATTCCTCACTGTACAGTTCAACTCAATTACTGTACAAAGTTTTATTTAAGTGACTATTATTGCTAATATTGCTTTTTCTTTTGAACAGTTTCTAGAAATTCTGCTTTATCCAACTGTGTTTGACATGAAGAGAATCTGGCCATTAATCCCTATTTCCTCTTTAAAAATATCTGAGATATTCCCTAACAGTATACCTCTGCCTATGCTCTTATCCTCTGTTGCAACTTTCAAGGAAATCCTTGCTGCTATTTTCTGCTCCCACAGAGAGAGAAAACTTAAATTTCCAGTAAAAATTCCAGCCATTACAGTACTTAAGTGTTCTTCCTCTGCCTGGATGAGATACGTTGTTACTTACATTGTGATTGTCCACCAATGGTCTTCTCTCTTACACCAGGAGCAGCTACCGTGTTTCCTATTACAGTTTTAATGTCCGAACATCTCCACTGGTGGACACGCACAGCGCACAGTAGGTCTTATGAAAATAATTCTGTGAATTTACAGCTCCTAAATTGAAATTGAGGCAAGTATCAGGTGTTCTTGCTGTCTTAATTCAGAGCTCTGCATTGAGAGATCTGCCTCTTCCCACTCTTAAGCTGTTGGGTAATGCCATTTTCAAGAAGGCCAATAAATGGCGTTACAATGCTGCTCTCAGGCAGCTTCATGCAACAATAAGGAAAATGTATTTAGCTAACATTGGTAACATGGAAAATGTTCAAATAGCACTTGGTAGATACTGCAAAAAAAACCTTGCATAAATAATAGACACTGAACTGTTTATTTTCTTACATTTTTGTATTTTTATATGGTATATGACTATTTTTAACCTTGTTATCCTTCTCATCATCAAAAGCAAGCCATCTCTAATACAAATCTACCATTAATCTCTGGAAATATTCTGCAGCAGACTAATTAAAATATGGAGCTGAAGGATCTTTTACTTTCACTAGCTGAAACAGATGAAGCTGAGACAAGTATTATTCAATCTTGCAAATTAAATCTCGGCTCAATAGCCAAATAAACATAGGTTGCCTAATGATACTTCTCCTAATATTTGTACTGTAATTTCATTTAAATGCAAGGGGGAAAGCCCAAGTGTAGCATGATTTCTTCTAGTAAAGACATAAGAGAAATATAGTTTCAATATCTTTATTCTTACCAGGGCTGTAAGCTGTACCACACAAAACCATTTTGTCTGAGGTGGAGGACTAGACTTCTTGTTATATCCTCTGATGGCTGATATATGATATATGAATTCCCACATTTGCTCAAACCCCTCTGTCTTGCCTATCAGGTATGCTGGCCAGTCTTGCCCAGGTAAGACCCCCACCAAAGCCAGGAAGTCAGCAAGGACAAGCACTGCTGAACTTCCATTCCTAAAGAAGCAAAACGTGAATTCACTCAGCTGCCCGTGGCTGAAGGCAGGTAATGAGCCCGGACAGCTGTGGCATTTTCATGCTTCTACATGCCCAAGTAGAGATTCTAAATTACTGCAGGACTTTTTTTCTTTTGTTTCAGGGATGTATCCATTCTTCAGCTAACTGTTAAATTTTTATGCCCCTTTACAGATGAATGATGTATTTTGATTGTAGCAGGTGACCAGCATTCAGCTCTTTCAAAGAGAAACCCTTACAAAACAAAGTCCAGCTCTGATTAAGTTGACTATCTGAATTCAAAGCATGTCTTGACTGCTTTCCATGAAAACAACTGATCCTTTTCATGGGCTAAGGCCATTGTAACTTCCTCTACACACTGAACAGATTACCATGGACACAAATTCAGACTCCTTCCATTCACACAAGGTCCCTGAAAATTTACATAAGTCTGCAGAGAAAAGAGGCAGCCAAGCTTTCAGTGACATGAATATTGTGATGAGAGTTTCAAACAATAAGTACTTTTTTTCTCCTAAAATACAGTTTGCAGCAAAAAACCTGCAAATTAGTTAAACAGCTAGGAAAAAAAATAGTTTGGGTAACTGTTTAAAATGGTCTTTTAAAATAAACAATCAGCTACCTTAGATTAAGTAGCCACAAAATTTAAACTGTTTGGAAATATCCTATGTACAATGAAAATGCTACTCTGTTATGCCATAATAGTGAACTTTTAATATCAAATAATTACTTTGTAAGTCACAGCAGTACATCTGTCAGACATAAACCAAAATGAAGATGTAATACCTTCATTTGACAATAAGGTGTCCTCGACTCAGTCTGGCTTGGCTGACCTTGCCATAACTAGACACACAAACATTCTGTTCTCCTCAGACACTTTTTTTTTGTTGTTTTTATTTAAAACACACAACTGAAATCAGTTTTGGCCCATAAGACATCCCTGCAATTTTGCATTCCAGGACTCTGAAAGAGGAGAGGCCAGGAAAAGGTCTCCCAGATACTGGATTTACTGTAAATATGTTAATATTTCATTATTAGGAATTAATTTTTTTTTAAAGACATTGTGAGAGTCAAGACTTCCAAATTAAAATGCTCCTACTGTAGGATATTGTGCACTTAAATGACATGAATCCTTTCCAAAATGTTTCCCTGAAAAGCAGCAATACACCTGCTGGTTTCACATACCTCTTGAGGAAAAAAATCAGATTTTTATGAGGAATCTGGATTGGTCCTGTCGGGCTAACCCTCTGGTCAAGAGTATGTTAAAACATGAAGGTCAGTGTTCTACCTGAACAACCTCTCACTCCAAAGGCACTGAGGAATGCACAGTGTGTCCAAAATTATTCCATTTATATTTCGGAGTTTATTGTTGCCTAACCTTGAGTCTTCCACCCCTCTGAGTTCATCTAGGGCTAACTGGCAGCAAGTCTTCCCTCCACAAAACCCTCTCTCTGCTGGTTTACAAACCTTCATCAGCTTCTGCTCCTAAAAAACCTTTCCTATGACTCTGCTATGCACAAGTGGAGGAATTTGCAATAATGAAATACATACTTGTGGGGTTTTTCCTAACAGAATCACACTGAGGTTTAAGTTGAACAGTATTTTCATAGTAAAGACTTTTCCGTCTAACAGTATTATATATATGGGGTATATATGAGGTTTAATGCTTTATCTGGAGCCTACCTTTTTAGAGCCCCTAAAGACAATTTCAAACTGAAGAGATCTCTCTTTTATATTTAAGGATGGAAATTTTACAGAGTTCAGAGTTAATTGCTAGTTTCTTTGACAAGTCCTGAATACTTTTAAGTCAGACTACCGTGTAATCATTTTAGTTGCAAAGCTCCTTCCTGTCTCCCTTACACACCCAAACCTCTGCACAAGAAACTGTAGCTCCATTAAAGAAACAAGAAGTGTTGTCACATTTTGATGAGATCAAGTTCAGGTATGATCTGAGGGTACAAAAAATTCATTATCTAAAATTTCTTCAATTCAAATATCTTGAACACAAATTCCACAAAGGAACTGAGAGAAATTTTTCTCTTACTCTATTCTCCTTTAAAGCAAAATACCTCTTAATGCTCTAAATTATCTGCTTATCCCAATACAGGGTATAAGAATGATTAACAAAGAATGAAATACATTTCTTAATAAAGGAAAATAGGGAAATTAGTAACAGGCATTGGTTATTAGAAGTAAATTCTTCAACCATCTATTCTGTGTGTGAGAGAATTCTGGAATTCTTAAAATTACATCAGTAGTCTGGGGCTTCAAGGGTAATCTTGAAACTGTACCTTAAGTTCTACTCTGAAAATGAATCTGTAAAGAATTTAGTATCTTGACACTTATCTGAAAAAGATGATCTTTCTTCAGTCCATAAATACCATATCACTAATAACAAATATATTTAATATATCCACATAGCTTTCCTGCAATTCAGCATTCAGTACTTCACAGAATAATCTCTGGTACTACGTATCGTTAACTTGTAACTTCAGTTTTACCATCAGCTTCAAGGGACTTACATCAGAGTAAGTCTTTCCATAAAAAGAAAATAGCTTTTCTGTGAAAAAGCATTATATAAATTACATATGGTTTCCTTTATATATATAAAAATGCAAATTTTCCAAGCTTGAAATGTTGATTAGTTGAAGTTATTTGTGACGAACAGTACTGTCCCTTTCCAAAGCACAGGTTCCTGCATAAGTATACCAAAGCAAAATAAGAAAAGGATACGAGAAATTTAACTTTCCCCACCCACCACCCATTCTAAGAGACTGGCATATGAAATAAGCAGGAAGTAAATTCTCTCTTTAGAAAAGTAAGGCGCATCTCTTGGAGGTGTGCTGGCTACATACAACTTGTGGAAACAGTACCTTTTTAAAGTTTTCAGGAGGCATGTACTATAGGTTACTGAATTCAACAAGAAATAGATAACTGTATCAAAGTCTGCGTTAGAAAAGAAGTTCTAATATTCATCCCAACGGAGCATCTTTGGTCCTTGAATGATCAGAATAAATGCATCAGCCTTAATTCTCCCCCTTCTTGTACTGAGGCACAACAGGGGAAAGGGCCCATTGCAGCATCAAACACATCTTATAGCTGAGATTAGAAAGAAAAAAAACTAAGAATGGTCTAGCCTTCTACTGTAAATTCCAATTTTATGAAAATGTATCTTGGCTTTCATAGGGGATTGTAGCATTATGAAAGGATTGTGGCTTTTTATGAATACCTGAACCAATTCACTTTTGAGGCCAACATGTAGAAGACCACAGTGTGTATCTGCCCATTTTTATTTCTTCACTGGTAAAACTTACTTCTGGGCTGAAGATCAAAACAAAATCATCATATCTTTCCAAAACAGGACACAAGTGTTTCATCTCTCGTTCCAGAAAAAATTGAATCAAAACTATAGCATGTATGTGAAGCTTAAAGTACAAAAAAACCTCAAAGCTTTTGGAAAAAAAACTCGTAAGACTTCTCAAAGTTCTTTGTTAATTCAGAATAGGACCCAAAGTTCACTCTGCTGTCTTCTAGTTTATTTCTTTCTTCTTTTCTTTCTTTCCTTCCTAATTTTTCCTGTTAACTTTGCTTTATTTTGCAGCTAGAAAGTTTAAGATGTCCATTTAACCTTCCTGCCAAATTTTACTTTATATGCATCTATTCCCAGATTTCTAATATTTTAATTGCTCTTTATAAGCTGTTTCCCATACACCTACCACACAAAGGCCAGCCTGGTGCAGGGTACCATACCTTCATCTGCTGCTAGAGCAGGCTCCTGTGTCACAGATGAACCAATGCTGGCAGTGGCTGAGGGATGGCTCAGCTGTCAAAGCATTCAGATTCCCTTCCTGGGGCCATCTTGGGAGCTGACCAAGAGCTTCCTTAATGGCCACATTGATTTCTCTGGTCCACTCTTGGTGGCTCTCCCTGTCCCAGAGTAGCAAACACCTATCTGTCTGCATGCTGGGTGTCAGGTGAGCGCAAAAAGCCTGACTGTGGTACGAATAAGCTTCTCAGCTTCTAGAAAAATGACAGCTAAGGGCAGGTGGTTGCCATCAAATTAACTCCCCGGGGAAAGTAAGCTGTCAGCAGTTAACTGAATGATAGCTGGATTGTTCTCTGAGGCCACATATAACTTATAACTTATCTTCCTAGTCCCCAGGGCCTCATTTAGATTTTGTAATTTAGCTTTATGGTTGTCTTTTCTCAGCATACTCCTCTTATACTGGTGATTTATAGGCTGAGCCCTGTCATCATCAACAAAGCAAACTCATATCTAACCCACTTTTTTATTAATTGTCACACATTTATTTTCTCAAGGCTTGCCATTATTAATTTTGTCATAATTAGATTAAGGGTGAAGGAATATCTTACCTATGCTGAATGCAACTGCAAAATAACACATAAAAAATAACAACACGACTAGGGATTTTTTTTTAGTAAATAGAGGAAATACTATAAAAATTAATTCTGCCTACTATATAGATATGCAATAAAAGAGTTTAGAATATTAATACAGAGAAATCACATTCTGTACTCTGCCTAGTGCATGTTTCTTCGTTTGAAGTCAACTAATTGCTAAATCAAGCAGTGATGAAAGAGTTGCATTTTAATTTATCCAGCAGTGCCTGGCTTATTGCCAAAACAATCAGCCCACTGCTCTTACACAGGCAATATACTAGTACATTTATATTAGCATCAAATTTTATTAGTTCACTAAAATGTGTCTTGTTTCTTATGAATTCTGTATTTGCACTGAAAGGAAAGGCAATGACAGAATATAACTGTAGGAAAAAAGTTTTGGGTTTGTTTTTTTTTCTCCCTATCTTAAATCTACTTCTATATTTACCATTCTTGAGAGGCTACACTACTGTATGCTGAATAGGTCATTCTCATGCAAACACTGACTACTCCACATTTTTAGCCATGTTTTGGTTATTTTTCTACTTAAAGAAAGCAGATGATCATCTGTAATTGGAATAAATCCTCTTCTTGAAATTTAGCTTACTGTATGGTCATTTGCAGCAGTTAACTTTTTGCTAATTTCTTTCTGAGCATGCAAGTTACTTAAATGCAGGAGTAGCTCTTGGATACTAGTTCTTACCCTATGTCCTGGTTTTGGCTGGGGTAGAGTTAATTTTCTTCACAGTGACTGGTATGGGGCTGTGTTTTGGATTTGTCCTGAGCACAGAATTGATAATATAGAGTGTTTTTGTTGGTGCTGGGCAGTGCTTGCACAGAGCCAAGGGCTCTTCTGCTATTTGTACTGCCAGGCTTGTAAAGAAGTTGAGGGTGCATGGGAAGCTGGGAGGAGACACAGTCAGAGCAGGTGATCCCAGCTAAAGGGATGTTCCAGAACCTATGAACATCATGCTCAGTATACAAAGTGGAGGGAAGAAGAAAGAAAGGAGGAATGTTTGGAGTGATGGCATTTGTTTTCCCAAGCTACCATTATGAGTGATGGAGCCCTGCTCTCCTGGGGCTGGCTGAATATTTGCCTGCCCATGGGAAAGGCGGGAAAAATTGTTTAGTCTTGCTTGTGAGTGGAGCTTTTGCTTTCCTTATTAATCTGTCCTTATCTCAACCCATGAGTTTTCTCATTTTTATCCTTCTGATTCTCTCCATGATCCTGTTGATGAGGGAGTGAGCAAGTGGCTGCATGAGGCTTAGTGCTGGCTGGGGTTAAACCACAACACTCTAATATTGCCCTGCTCTTAGAAACTTATTTGTTGTAAAATGTACATCAGAAAATAATAACACCTAGTAGATGTTCATCAAAAATGTTATGGACATATCTTAGAACTGAGCAGAAAATAATTTTTTATTAAGATTTGCACTATTATGCCTTTTCTCCTTTCAATTTCTTTCCTTACTTAATTTGTTTTTCCACAGGTAATTTACAGCTTGTTTCTCTTTTGATTTTTTTCCACAGAAAATGAAGATACTCATCACAGCCATCATGTAATTCTGGCATGGAGAAAAAAGAATGGAGATTTTCTCTTTAGAGCTGCAAGTAGAACATCAGTTTTATTTTATAGAGTGAATGCAACCCAGTCAAGTACATGTTCTTTCATGACTAGAGCCTTGGGTGGATTCTTAAAATAGTACTCATTATAGTTATTGCATCAAAAAGAATTTAGAGCTGTTTTCTCCAATTAAAATAATTGTGAAACTTAGATGAAGCTTATTTCTAAATATTGTTTCCCTGAAAAAAACTTAAACTCCCAGAACTTACTGTTATGCCAGCCTGTCTGTTCCCTGTTGCACGCTAAAACTCTTCCCAACGTGGTCCTTACAAGTCCAAGGTTTTTACCTCCCCTTCAAATGTTTCTTCACAAAGTTACTACCAAAGGTCTGTACATTTTGGTAAAAATCAGCAGCCCCTGTTTAATCTGTAACACACACCTATGTCCCGTCCATAGGGGCAGCAGTGTGCCATGCTTAGGAGCACTGAGTTTTACACTCACATCCTGGGTTTGCATAATGTTCAAGGAGGCAGCATTAGTTTGGGATGTATTCATTATAAATTAAACATATTATTCCAACCAGATTACCTTTCAGCCTAAGAACATGCATTTCTCTTTTGAAAACAATAAAGCTCCTTGGAGGTTTTTAGGTTACAGTGGTCATTACAGCGTGAATAGCACTGTCAAAACGTGTCTTTGCAAGACCCTGTGGAACTGAAATGGCAGCTAATAGAAAGCAGCTGCCAACAGCCCCTACTCCTATACCTGTGCTCACGTGCTACCTTTGTAGCATGAAGAATGATACATGAAGAAAAATGACACAGGATAAATAGTATCATTATTTTTATTATCATCAAACATGACACATAGACCCAAGCTTTACTGACTGGTACACATGAGGAAAACCCAACTTTTCAGTATGTTATGACTGTACTACCACACTTCATATGAACACTGAATTACAGCAATTAGATAAAATAACACAAATTGTATCCCCATTCAGTATAATTGTTCCTTTTGTGAGATGTTAAAGCTTTGTTTTACATAGCAAATGCCTACCTGATATTCCTGCATTTCTCCATGCTGATATTCAGGGACCATGAGGCACGAGATCTTGATGCAGCCCATAGTTTCTGGGTAGCAGTGCGTCACATAGGGTGAGAACCTCCATTTAGGATTATGACCAGAGACAATCCAGCACAAGATAAATGTTCAGATCATCTGTTTTGACTCATGTTTTCAGGTGTAAATGTTCATGTAGTTGCCCCTAAGTGAAGTCATACACCATTAGGGAGGCTGTGCATAGGCTGAAAGGGCTCCCTTTTTCACCCAAAGCAGCACACCTCAGCTGCTCACATGCCCATTTGCACACTGTGCTATGTCTGCACCTTGTATGTATGCAGGACTTTTGTTCCTGAACCAATGTCAGAAACTATAGGTATATCATCTCAGCTTTGCAGAAAGCAAATAAGCAAAGAAGGTAAAATGCCATGCTGGAGTTGATAATGCCAGGTTCAGTTCCAAGGTCTCATGATTTTCAGTTTCCGATTGAACCATCAGGATACAGTAAGTCTCCAGGTGAATGCTTCTCCTCACCTCCAAGTGTTGCCTGGGGCTGATAGAGCATGCAAGGGGCTGCACCAGGGACTCCATGGAGCTGCAAACGGAGCTGCCTTCACACGTGCCTTGGGTCTTCAGAGGCTGCAAAGCTCCCTGCACAACCTCCTCACAGTTGGGGCACTGCCCTATAAACTATGACTTTGAGCCAGCCTTTTTACTCTTGAAAGTCAACTTCAGAAATGTGAACATACTCCTGTTCACACAAAATACCTTTGAGTAAAGTATTACTACCTCTACCTTACAGATGGAGAACTGAGACAGACCCCTTCAACACCTCTTTGAAAACTAGTATTCATAGGAACAGCTAGAAAAGATGACAAATTGCTGCTTCACTAATGCAACTGCTTTCTATGCTAATATGACTTTTTCTTAGCAGTAACACCCATTTTCTCTGTCCTCTCAGTTTCTCTTTCTGTATGTTATTTTATTTCTAAATTCCTTAGAGCAGGTGTCATATTCCTGCTCTATGCTGATATGCAATGAAACCCTGGTCACTGACAGATGCATGTAAACGTTGCCAATACATAAATAATAAATGGTAGTAATTCCCTAGTAATACAGCATCTCCACATGTCAGTTTAACCCGAGATCTCATTTTTGTATAAATATCCAACATATGTAAAAGCCCCGTTAAAGGATTCATGAAATAAATATATTGCACACAATGAAATAAATACACTGTGTATGTTAAATGGCTGTATTTCCAATAACGAGTTATAAATTTCCCAAATGTTTGTAAAATTTCTGAAGTATATTAGTACTGCATCAATAGGCACAGTGCTAACATTTAATCTCTCAGTGGAAATCTTATGGACAATTAGAGAGAGACCTTTTCACCCTCATTTTAGTTGGATATAACTTTATCATGATATAAAACCTTTACAACAATATTTATTCCTTCAAGAAGCAACTTGTAGCATTTTTCATTTAATCAAACAGCCACTAGGGAGAATTTATTATGCAATTAATCAAGGTAAGTAAAATGTTTCTGAAGATGCCTCCAACATATGCACATTATATGTAGGTGACAGCACTATAGTAGCTTAAAAAGTCTCCATATATCCTTAAAAGCAGAGTCTTTTTAGAATGCATTTTTATTTTCTTAAAATGTTTTTATTTTCTCTCTTCTATACATTAATAACTGAAAGTTATTTGAGGAAGAGTAAAAAGTTTACAAGAAAATACCAGACTGCTTTATACCTAAGAACCTTCTTAATTTTAATGATCTCATTAAAAATTCAATAAGTTAGGGAAATAGCTTGGTGGATGGCATTGCTAAACCCACAACAAGCATTAGTCAAGCACAGAAGATAGCTTCACATATTTTGCTTTCAGAAAACACCACAGCAAAAACGAAACTTCTATACTGGAGCCAGTTAACTTCTGCAAAGTATTCCTACTGTTGAAGAGAAAACAATAGGCTTTCAGATATATTTAACACCTTTTTTTAAAAAATCACATTTAAGTGCCTGCGGCAGAACAAGTCAGATTTTCATTAGGTTTACTTCTAGAGCTGTGTCAGAATGTAGCCTTGTAATTGCATAGGTATTCAAAAAAATGAACAAGACATGAAAGCAAAAATTCTTCAATTAAGTCTTATCTTCAGACTTTAAGCACATGCAACTGCAGACTTCCTAGGACTTTCACAGTCATTTATGCAACACAGAAATACTTAAAGGACTTCAAATTGAGTTTTGGAAGGAGCAACAGCAAATCTTCCTCTGGCTCTCTGCCATTCCACTGTATTTCACAGTTTGCTGCTGTTCTGCCCCTGTATCTCTCCAGTTTAAGTCATGCATTTATTTCCTGCTCTGGAGTGATCAAAGCTTTCCCATGTAAAACAGAACATTATAATTGCCAATTTCAAAGGATTTTAGGAAGTTGCTTCATAGATTTAAAATTATTAGCAACAGACTTAGGACTCATCTAATGAGATATCTTCTAAGTACAACACAAGCATTAATTAATTAGAGGTTTGACTAAGCCTTTAAGGTTTTGACTGTACTGGGAGCAGTACACTTCAGCTGAAAGCCTTGGAGATGTGGGGCTTTAGGGAAGCTCAGTGACTCATGGGGGAAATGCATCTGTTGTCTCTACGCCATCTAAAGCATCTGATTTTCTACAAAGGGAGCACATGCTGTATTTTCTTCCACGGCACTGCAGCAGTTGTTCATTCAGTTTTCATACCTGCCTGTGGCAGAAAACTTCCTGCTATTCCAATGGGGGTGGTGCAAATGCAAACACACTTTTCTTACACAGACTAATGATGCAGCTACATACTTTTTTGGGAGAGTTACAATGCACTTTTGTATCTAACTGGTTCACCTTCTGCAACACAACAAAATCAGAAACTGGTCCAAGATTGAAAGATGCAGAGACTTCATGGGTGCAGGGTAAGCAGGTGACTATTCTGGGCAGAGATGCCCAGAAGACCTAGATAAGCACCAGACTGAGCACCTGACCAGGAGATACTGCAGTATTCTTCATCGGGTTTCAAAACTACAGAAGACAATATAAATCCTGCTGTTATTTGCATTGGATAGCAGCTAAATAAAAGACAGAAATATGACAGGGACTGGAATCCCAAGTATCACTCCTTTTATGACAGACATATCCCAGCATGTGCCACCTGCTGATCCAAGGCTTTAAACCAACCTATAGAACATATTTTCAGGCCCCCTGCCCGTTGCAGGCAGAGAGGCCCTTCCAGCAGTACAGGCTGCCAAATGCATATTTGTGTCCATCCCAGTAGAGAGATCCCTGTGATCCCTACTGCAGCCACAGAATGACAGTGTTGTGCAGTGTAGCAGGGGGAGATGGTAGGGAGCCAGAGCACAAGGAGGAGATCAGAGATTTGCTGCTTGGGATTTGCTGCTCAGGATTTGCTGCTCACACACAGCAGCAGCTGCTGCTCTGGAGAAGGGTAGCAGGGGTGCAGTGAAGAAGAGAGGGCAAAAATCTAGACAAGCACCTGGATGGGCATCCCCAACTGCTGTGCTCTGTCATATTGTGGATCATATTGCCCTCTACAGCTGTGGTTCAAATCCCAGTACATGGTAAATGTTTAGGATTGCCATCTCCTCTTTCTTTGACAAATTAGATGATGATGAAAAGTGTCCAGTATCAGGATCATACAGCTGGTTTAGAGGTAGTAAGATCAACAATTGTGAATTCCACTAGTCTACCCATCTAAACAAGACGTATCAGCATATTTATTTCCAATATGTGGCCCTGAGAGACATGTCTCAGTTGCTTTTGCACATTTTTCTACCTACATTGATCTTTATTTTACCAGCCAAGCTTGCATGTCCCAGTATAGGGCATGCTGGCTGCTGAGTCCCAGTCTACACACACCCAGAATTTTGAGTTCCATTGCAAGGTGATGAAGCCTCTTTGATTTAATCATACTTAGAGTAGGTTAGATTTCCTGTTGCTTTCAAGTGAACAGCAGATTTCAGGGTTACATGTGTTTCGAAAATCTCTTGCACATCCAAGGAATTACTTAATGAATGAAGCAAACCATGAAAACCTGTATTACAGTTTTGTTTGAATGCACTCTTTACAATTGTGATAGAATATGTAGATCATATTAGAAAAAGCTGATTAACTCATATTACCTTATTCACCAAAAACAGGACTTGATTTTCTGGCTGCTCCATATATATTTTACTGCATTTCACTTGACTGCATATAACCTGAAACTGTTTTGCATCATAGCCTTATTAGCTTCACCAGATTTAGCTGAACCTGTCTTCTTCTAGTCAGCAGGATAAGGACATTTTTAATCTGCACTAAATTGCACTTGCAATGTGTTTTATTATGATGACTCTATTTTCCTACAGTAAACACATATAGTTGCAAAACCAAATCGGATCATATAAGATGCACACTTATTACTAATAATAGGGCATATCTGCTCCTGTTGTCATTTTTCAAAGTATCATAGAACCTTTAAGATTGGAAAAGATCTCTATGCTGATCGAGTCCCACCACGAAGTCTACCACTTTATCATATCCACTAGTACCACCTTCACAAGTTTTTTTCAACACTTCCAGGAATAGTGACTCCATCACTACCTTGGGCAATCTGTTTCAATGCCTGATCACCCTTTTAGTGAAGATATTTTTTCTAATATCTAATCTAATCCCTCGTTTTCATGAGTACAGCCATGGCTCAGATAAATCTTTAGAAGATTTTGTGTCACAGTCTTATTAATTACACAAAAGGTTTGGAACTTCCCATACAGACAGAGATGACTACTGCCACATGGAAACATACTTTGTCTGCTGATTCATGCATTACAAATCCCACAGTGGATAGCAAAAACCAGAAATACTGAAAAATAAAGTACTCAGATCAAAGGATATCTTTGCATAATTCTCAGGAATTTTTCATGGATCTATTTTCCACTAACAGATTAAAATAATAATTTCTAATCTAAGTATTCCTGAATGAATTCTGTTGAAGATAATACTGTCTTGACCCCTGGTCAAATACATATATAACTTCCAAACACAGAAATCTTTTCTCTCTCATCAAAACATATGAAAAAAACAACCTTTGAAACTGATTAGACAACAGTGCAGAAAATAAAACTCACAGAGAAACAAAATAAGGAATTTACATATTTTACCCAATGTTTGGTTAGTTCTAATATATATTGCTTTATGTTTGATTTTTACCATACAGAGAAAGCAGTAAGCAAAACACAAATCCCTTTTTCTTCATCCCAAATAAAGGAGGAGGGACAAACAGGGAAAGAGAATTGCATCAGGTATGTAAGTATTACACTTTAAAAGGGGTGCAGAAACCAGTCAAGGAGAACCCTTACAAAGTTGCTGGAGTAATTTTACATGAGTAAACTACCCCGTATCTGCTTGTGTCTTTGGAGAAATGTGCATGCAATGAGAAATGGAGCTGACAGAGAGGCCAAACAATTTATAGGAAAATATGAGACGTGGACATGGAGAGAATTAATGAGGAATGGGCAGATGAGCCTGAGAATGCTCTCAGAATTCAGCCAGTGCAAAATTTGACACTGAAATAAAATGAATTGAAATCTCCTATAGTTTTATCAGGTGTGAGAGTGAGAACACTGCCAGTTCTCTAAGATTTTCAATTTTTTAGTATTTTAACTCTCCTACTAGCCCCTGAAGTCATGCAACCACATGAGCAATTTCAAATACTTTCTTTTGAAGGAGTTTTGTTACCTTATACTTCTACAAATAATCTTATTTAGGATGGCAAATGGTCAACTGCCTCAAAACGCTCAAAATGTAAATTTTTAAGTCTCATGACTTTATATAGTATTTATGATACATAGTCTCCTATTTAAATTTTTCTTTCTTTACCTCTACGCACTTTGAAATGCTGAGAGGTACTTGAGATGCTAAGTGAGCACTCAGTTCTTAGTACCTCAGCTTACAAATGTACTAGTCCATCACAAGAAATGACTGGTTTATGTTGTTTTGGTGAGCAGCTCGCTGTCACAGCCAGATGCACGCTGCTCAATTTTGTTATTTAGCACAGTTTGAAACTGTGCTGTGCTACTCGCTGACAGGAACTCCTAGATCATTGACAGGGTTCTCTCCTGCTTCAGGTGCTACAGGCTCTTATAAAAAACATAGTACTCTACAATTAAAAACAAAACAAAAACAAACAAACAAACCCTTAAACCAAACCAACAAACAAACAAAACCCCAAAAAACCTACAAAAAACAAACAAACAAAACCCCAGCAGAAAAACAGGTTGGCTTTTTGCTCCCACATTAGAAACACTTTTCAGAATTCCACTGTTGTAATCACAGAATCAATAGGTTGGAAGAGACCTTCAAGATCATTGAGTCCAAGCCCTGCCCTAACACCTCACCTAAACCATGGCACTGAGTGCCACATCCAGTCTTTTTTAAACACATCCAGGGATGGTGACTCCATCACCTCCCCAGGCAGACAATTCCAGTACTTTATCACTCTTTCCATAAAAACCTTTTTCCTAATATCCAACCTATATTTCCCTTGGCGCAGCTTAAGACTGTCCTCTGGTTCTGTCAGTGGCTGCCTGGAGAAAGAAACCAATCCTCACCTGACTACAGCCACCTTTCAGGGAGTTGTAGAGAGTGATAAGGTCACCCCTGAGCCTCCTTTTCTACAGGCTAAACAACCCCAGCTCCCTCAGCCGTTCCTCACAGGGTTTGTGTTCCAAGCCCCTCACCAGCCTTGTTGCCTCCTCTGGATGCACTCCAGCATCTCAATGCCCTTCCTAAACTGAGGGGCCCAGAACTGGACACAGCACCCAGGGTGTGACCTCACCAGTGCTGAGTACAGTGGAAGAATCACCTCCCTGCCCCTGCTGGCCTCACTATTCCTGATCCAGGCCAGAGGCCATTGGCCTTCTTGGCCACCAGGACACACTGCTGGTCCTTGTTCAGTCAGCTGTTGACCAGCGCCCCCAGGTCCCTTTCTGCCTGGGCACTGTCCAGCCACACTGCCCCAGCCTATAACATTGCATTGTTATTGTGGCCAAAATGCAGGACTCTGCACTTCATCTTATTGGACTTTGCCCATCTATCCAAACATTCCAGGTATCTCTGCAGAGCTCTCCTACCTTCCAACAGATCAACACATGCTCCCAGCTTAGTGTCATCTGCAAATTTACTGATGAAAGACTCAAAACCCTCATCCACATTGTCAATAAAATATTGAACAGAACTGGCCCCAGCACTGACTCCTGAGGAACACCACTGGTGTCTGATCCCCAGCTGGATGCAGCACCATTCCCCACTCTCTGGGCCTGACATCCAGCCAGTTCTTAATCCAGCAAAGAGTGCTCCTGTCCAAGCTGTGGGCTGCCAGCTTTTCCAGGAATGTGCTGTGGGAGACAGTGCCAAAGGCCTTGCTGAAGTCCAAATAGACAACATCCACAGCCTCTCCAGCATCCACCAGGCAGGTTATCTGGTCATTAAAGGAGATCAGGCTGGTCAAACACGACCTACCCCTCCTAAACCCCTGCTGGCTGAGTCTGATACCCTGGCCATCCTGTAAGTTCTGTGTGATGACACTCAGTATAAACTGTTCCATAACCTTACCTGGTACTGAGGTCAGGCTAACTGGCCTATCCTACTAGGATCCTCCTTCCCAACCTTTTTATAAATGGGTGTCACATTGGCCAGCTTCCAGTCATCTGGAACCTCCCCAGTGAGCCAAAACTGTTGGTAAATGATGGAGAGCGGCTTCACAAGCTGACCTGCCAGCTCCCTCATCACACTGGAATGGATCTCATCTGGTCCCATAGATTTATGAATATCCAAGTGGCTCAGCAGTTCTCTGACTGCCTCCTCCTGACAGAGAGACCATGCTGCTACCTGACACCATCTACAAGCCATCTTCCCACTAAAGACTGAGGCAAAGAAGGCATTAACCACTTCTGCCTTCTCCTTATCTGCAGTTACTAAGTTTCCTCCTGCATACAGTAGAGAACAAAGGTTGGTCCTACCCTTCCTTTTGCCATTAATGTATTTGTAAAGACATTTTCTATTATCCTTTACAAAAGTTGCCAAATTAAGTTCGAACTGAGCTTTGGCCTCTCTAATTTTTTTCCTACATGCCCTAGCTACTCCCTTACATACTTCCTGAGAGACCTGACGCTCCTTCCAAAGGTGATACATCCTCTTTTTATTCTTAAGTTCCTTCAAGACCTCATTGCCCATCCAGGCTGGATGTTCGCCTTTCGGCACACAGGGACGGTCTGCTCCTGTGCCCTCAAGACATCTGTTTTGAAGCACACCCACCTTTCCTGGACTCCTTTGTTTTTAAGGGCTGCTTCCAAAAGAACTCTCAGAATAAGTTTCCTAAATAGGCCAAAGTCTGCCCTCCAGAAGTCCAGTGTCTTATTGATGTTCCTCCTGATTTCACCAAATATGGAGAACTCTATAATTTCATGATCACTGTGCCCCAAGTGGCCTCCAACCACCACAGCTCCCACCACCACATCTCTATTTGCAAACAACAGGTCTAACATAGTCCCACCTCTGAGGTGATGAGGGTGAGCTGGGCTCATGCACCAGCTGCAACAAAAAGTTGTCCTTCACATACTCTATGAACGTCCTGGACTGCCTCATTTCTGCTGTATTAAGTTCCTAGCTTATTAAGTTCCCAGTCTGGTAAGTTAAAGTCACCAACAAGAACTAGGCTGAAACGTTCTCCAGTTGCTTATAGAACAAGTTGCCCACCTCTTCTTCCTGGTTGGGTGGATGATAACAGACTCCCAGTAGGATGTCAGCCTTGTTAACCTTGCCCTTAATTCTTACCACAGGCATTTAACTACATCATCATTAGTTTCAATACCCATAGCATCAAAAGCCTCCCTAATATAAAGGACTACCCCTCCACTTCTCCCTTTTCTGTCTCTTCTGAAGAGCTTGTAGCCATCCAGTGCAGTGCTCCAGCTGTGTGAGTCATCCCACACGTTTCCATGATGGTGACTACATCATAGCTCTGCTGTTGCGACATGGCTTCCAGCACTTGTTTACTACCCATGCTGCGTGCATTGGTATACATGCACCTCAGCTGGGCAACTGATTTCACACCTAACTCAGGCTTACCACCCTTGGGCCTGCTTCCAGAGAGCACAGCTGCATTCCCTTCCCCTTCTAACCTAGTTTCAAGTCCTCTCAATGAGTTCTGCTAGTTCATGAGTTAAAATCCTTTTGCCCTTAACAGAGAGATGGAGCCCATCCAGTTCCAGCAGGCCAGGTGCCGAAAAAGTTGCCCCATGATCAAAGAACCCAAAAGTCTGCTGATGACACCAACCCTTGAGCCACTTGTTGATAATGTGGGCTCTCCTATTCCTTTCATCATTTTTCTATGTCACTTAAGGGACTGAGCAGAACATTACCTGAGCTCCTGTCCTATTAAGGACTTAACTCAGTGCCCTAAAGCCCCTTTTAAATTGCCCTGACACTCCTCTTTTCAATCTCATCACTGCCAGCCTGGAGTGTCAGCAGTGGGTAGTAATCAGAAGGCTGAATCAGCCCAGGAAGTCTCTCAGTGATGTCCCTTACCCAGGCCCCAGGGAGCCAACACACCTCCCTGTGAGATGGGTCCAGTCCACATACAGGGCCCTCTGTTCCCCTCAGAAGGGAGTCACCCACCATGATTACCCTTCTTTTCTTTTTAATGTTAGAGGTGATGATCTGTCTGACAGGTGAAGTGTTATTGGGCCCAGATAATTTTCTTCTACACCATCTGGCTGACCCTCTACGTCCAGGGTCTCCTACCTATTCCAAAGCAGTGCCTGGCTAGAGATGGGGGTCGGGAGGAATTTTTATTACCTCTCCAAGTAGAGACCCATTTCCCTTCCCCTTCATCTAGCAGGTGTCCTCCTATTGCCTGACAGTGAGAGGCATGGGAGTCCTCTGACTCCTGGTGGGCCTCCCTCAAGGATAGAAGGGCAGAACTCCACCAATCTATTTCCCTTTCACTTTCCCTAATACTCTTTAGTCTTTCAACTTCCTCCCTAAGCTCAGCCACCAGAAAAAGGAGATCATTCACCTGTGCACACCACAGGCAGGGTTCTTCTGCAATGCCCCCAGGTACCACTCATAAGCTCAAACACTCCACATAGGAAGGGGTCTGGATAAACGCATCCTTTTTGGAGGGTTCGATTTGGTTACGTACACATGTACTAACTGCAGTTTTTGATTGCATAAAAACTATTACTAACAAAAAAACCCCCACAAAACCAACCAACCAACAAAACCACAACAAATAACAAACTAAAAACGCCACTAGCAGGAGGAAATCTGCAACCCTGGCTGCTTGCCGTGCCTGAAGGATTTGAAATCTTTCAAAAATGGCATTCTTTTTGGAAAAAATGTATTCTGAAGAATTATGATAAAAACCAGTCTAAATCTCAATGAATTCAATGAACCCTTCCATTTTCTTTAGGAAAATCTTTCATTTGGTCTGAATAGCTTATTAAAAAAAAAAAAAATCTGTTCTATTTACAGAACTTATCATGACTTCCAAGAAGTCAGGAGTTCTTTGTCACATTCTGTTACAGAATTTTGAAAACCCTGTCTTTCACTAAGATACATTTGATGTGATTTATTTTTTATGCAACATACATCCTTTATTTATAGGATTTTGAAGACCAATTTTTTGTAACATGATTTTAACACAGTAAAAGTACTCTGGACATCTCTTATTTTGCCCTTTTGATGTCATTGTTTAACCACCTCTTCCCTGCTTTACTCTTATCCTATCTCAGCAAACAGATAAATGAAGCAGTGAAGATGGATAACTTCTCAAATGTTACCTACTTTATATTTCAGCCTTCAGGTAATCCAGTATTTAGCAGAAGTTTTTTTTGGCAATGAGGATGACAATTCCCAGCCAAATTACTAATGGATATTTTGCTCCCAAAAACTCCTAAAGAAATCTCTCACTTGTCAGGTGAGAAATCTTACTAGCTTCATAGAGAAATATAAATATAGCAAAACAGAAAGGATTGTAAAAAAAACCCCAATATGTCATCTTGTATGTCTAGCTGGATGCTGTAAAAATCTAGACACAGAAATAGTGCTTTTGATACGGCAAGAAGCCAAACCACACCTAGCCTATTTTTTAGCTGCTGAATCTGCAACTGTAGTGCAAAAGATGTATTCAATATCTTTTTCTAAGCCTTGACTTAGAGAAAAATTTAACTGCAAGATGGCTTTAGGAGAGTTACCCACCTGCCAGGCAATAGCAGTAGTTTCCAGGGCCCTGAAGTTGGGCTGCTCCACTGTCTTTAGGTGATCTAAGCAGCTGAGTGCAGCAAAAGCAACTGGCTTGCCCAAATGGTACTCAGCTGACCAGATGGTTGATGTAAAATGCTGAGTTGGTGGAAAAATATTTGTGCTCTTCTTGCGCACCTTTGAGAGGTTAGTCTTTCAGAAGTGCAGCCTAGAGTTTTCTTCTTTAAATAAGTACCTTCAACGATTAAAGAGACAAGCAAAATCTGATCTTTTTTAGAGCACAACCAGAGAAAAGGCAGGGGTAGTGATTTATGCATTGTGTCCAGCAAGTAGACAATGAAATACTGAGTAGGAGCAGGTGTAAGAATCCATACTTCCTATCTTGCTGTAGCATCGTACTAATTCAGAATCCTTGCTTCAGAAGCCTGAAGTGGATGCTTAAGAAATAGTGAGAAAAAGGCAAACTTTATAGGCTGAGAAAATTTCTCACAAACTCTCCCAGGTTCCATTTCTGGCTCCAAAAATTCCTTGAATAGATGTGGTTTTCAACTGCTTAGCACTCTTCTTTCAAGACTTTACCCAGAATCCTCTCAATTTATTTTTTTTTAAGTTGAAAGAATAAGCTAAATTGCTTCATATTACACAAGAAGTATGAAAAGTCTTCTCATTTGACAAAACCTAATGTTTGAAGACAGAAGATGTAGGTTTAAATTCCTTTATGTCAGATCAGGCCTTCTCTCTAGATTGTCTGGCTAAAAGGCTTCAGCGACTGGGCTACAGCATGAGAAGGTGGCCCATCACCTTGTCCTTATCTTGAATAGAAGTAGCAGCAACCAGACCAAGACACCTGATTCTGTCAGCATATATTTAGGGAAGCCTTACTGACTTAAGGTTCAGGAAAGCCATCTGAAAGGATATTTGCATTTGGATCCAATGAAGCTTTGGAGTCAAAGAGGCACTGAGATACACACAATAAGGTCAGGTAAGGCACATGCAGGAGAGGAACTATAGCCGCCTGAAAACTTCCCTGGAAGCCATCAAGGTATGAGCTGAGTCAGGGAACATTTTGATTAAAATTTTGGCTTCAGACACCTAAGTTCCACAGGCATCCTACTTCCACTGACGAGCGTTCCTCATCAGATGTAGGATAGTACTTTCATCATCCTTGCAACTTTCATCACAATAATGATTTCTGAAACTAACTCAAACAATAACTCCTGGGGTCTTCAAATTGTAATGAAAAATGCTGATTTTTAGGGTGAAATATAGCTACTTCCAGTGGATGAAAGAAAACCAAAGCCAAGTATGGACAAGATGTAGAAGACAATAGGAGCTTTCAAGAGGCATGCCTCACCTAGAATAATCAGACACTTTTACAGTGTCTGCTTTACTTAAAAAGTCTATTATTTCACCTCTATCAGATGCGCCATAATTATCAGCCAGTGATGCAAATAAAACCCTCCCCTTGTTTCTAGATTTCCAGTTATTTCCAGTTTAGCCTCAAGACTGAACAGATGAACATCAGTAATTTGTATTCAACAAGCAACCTGCACCATACCTTCCTACAAAAGTATTCTGTCACCAACAGTTCCTCAACAACCTGCAGGAGCCAAGATTCATTTATAGTCCTAGCCTCTTTGAAATATTTGCTATCTTCCATTTAGTGAATCTTGTTTATTTAATACTGTAAGTCCTTTTCTTCCTGTAGATTCATCTTTCTAATACAGAAGACTTGACATGTATTCAAAAAGGTAACTTTTGTCTTTATGGGAAAAGAAGCTTATTGAATAGCCAAAGGATGTCTTGTACAGGAAAGCCACATAAATGGTTCAAGAAGCTGTGAGAACTGAGCTGTTAAATGGGAGCTAGGAGCTCCGGAACTGCCATAGACTTCCAGGCCCTACGGGGAATACTGAGAAGCACAGCACATTTGAAGAGGAATAGAAATTGTCAGGGAAAGAACAGAATCTGTTCACCCTTAAATTCCTAATTAGAGATCTCATAGTGGGAAGTGGCCACTTAAATGATGAGCACTGAAAATCTAGGAACTAGCCTTCCTTAAGAAATGGGCAAGTGCCTATTTTCATAAATTAACATCCTAATTTACAATACAGATGATAATAATAATATTTTCAAATTACCATCTTATTTTTTATATATCATTTAGTTTCTCTCCAGGAATCCAGATAGAAGGTTAAATTCAGAGATGAAGTAAGGCCAAATGCAATTGAAAAAACTCTCCTTAGAAGTTGTATTGATTCAATGTTGAAAACTACATAACTATTTTAGATATGTCCTACAGACAACTAGTGTGCTGAATAAAAATTTGGCTACAATGACATTAATTTTTAAATGCCATTCATTTTGTCACTTTTCATGCCTGCCAGTATTTGAACCTAAAATAAATCCATATTGTATATTTAGATTTTAATATATATAAATCTCTATGGTACAAAAATGCAAAACATATATATGGCCATAATATAGATGGTTAAAGTAGAATATAACCATATTTACCAAATAACCAAGTATTTAACCATAATATAGATGGTTAAAATCAGTTCTAAAATTCTTATTTTTTGTTTTAGCTCTTATGTTTAAGATACGGCAGGATTAAATTTCTCCATAGGAGCTATGTATCATCATCCATAGGAACATATAATCTTAAGCATAAAATGTGCCAAAGCATTAGAAGTAGTATACGTTAATATTACTGTGCAATAATTAATTTTTAAGTGTGCCAAATAACTGGCTTACAAAAACACTGTCAAAATAATAGGTCAGTGCAAAAAAGAAGGATCTGATCCCACAGTCCTTTTACAGTCTAAGGGCTTACTGAGTCTAAACATGTGGACAGGAGAATGAACACAAAGTATGATTGGATTTAGGTAGCCAAAGGGGTGCTCTGCTTTAGATTCTCATAATTTTTAGTTGTGACCATCCAGTAAAGAACGCAGAGAAGCTGCTTTCATGTTGATAGTGAGGTGCATGCCTGACAACTTGGAAATACTGTCCTGATGTCAGTTGTATAAGAAAAATAAGAATATTTAGGGAACTATTGCCACCTTTGTGCAAATAAAATCATGGCACAGGGATGCCAGAAACAAACTAAAAAATGAGAAATCTTTTCTAGATAGTGAGAAATTAAACTGAGACTCAACTAATTAAGCAATTCATAGATTAATCAGTTTCTTTTTGAAAGGCAAAACCCCAGTTGAGGCTAGACAGTGACAGCAGTAGGATGCAGATTAGCAAATTCTACAGACACTTTTTACTGTATTTGTGGAAACTTCACAGATATTTTGCTAGTGAGAGCATGGAGTATTTTTAACTCTTGCCTAAATATTTATACTTCTTTGGCTGAAATTTAACCCCAACTACAGTGTAATTTGTAAAAATATGTTCCTTTTTCTATGAACATTTTCTTGTTTACTCAGATTCATAAATATTCTCCTTATTGGAAAGGCTCTAGATACTATTTCCTTAGGAACAATGTGACAAAAGGCACAAATAGGGCACACCTCATTGACTTTCAGGTTATATGGAACACATCAGTAAACCAGGGCAGTTTTTCTGCCCTGAAGAGTATCTGAAGAGTATCTTCAGTCTGAGATATACGAAGGCATATATTCATATTTACGAATATTACATATTCATAAATTTCTCATTTAAAATAAAAATGTAAAAAAACAAGTGAATTGTCCATGTAGGATTGGGGGTTTTTTTTCCTTTAATCTCAGTAAAAGAAAGAAAGAACTTATTAGGAAATCTCTAACCATACAGTAGTGTACATAAACAATTGCATAGGATTTCTTATGAGCTCCCACTTGTGACTGAATAGCATCTCACTCCACAGGTTTCATTGAACTTCACTGAGTGGCACTCACTGAGAGTAGTCAGATAATACCCTGCTCCATAATTACATCAGCACTTCATGTAATCTAGTTCCTTGGCTTCAGTCAGACTGTGAAGGAAGATTCTGTTCATATCTCAGCAGGGATATTAGAATTAAGCTCCTAAGCATTTCTTCAGTAAAGCAAAGAATGAGCTGTCACTGTCTTGTCATTCCTAGAAGAACTTTTTGCCTCCATCTGGCCTAACAGTTTATTCCTCAGTGAGGCTGACTTGGCTGTCTTGTCTTTTTCGAACACATATGAGACAGATTTCCCTGATGAACCTCCCAATGTCAACAGCAAATCTCCCAATCAGATTCCCTAGGAAGGACCACGTATAAAATGCTGTACCAGACCAGCTAAAGACTCAACAACATTTTTTGAAACTACAAGCAAATGAAGCTGGGATCTACATGTTGCCTAGCCTCACATTAATAAGCATAGGTTCCACAATGCAAAGGCAGAATTCCATACTCTCCAGCAACAATCCATTCAAGTCAGCCCTGGGTCTGGTTTCTTCTGCACCAGAAATGTTTAATGGTGAGAGACAGGCAGTCCCATCCAGTTCTTCTCTCTCACCAAACTCTTGGAACCATACATTGGTAGTATGCAATAATTTATTTTATATTTTATTAAAAAAACCCGAACAAACAAAAAAAATACAAAAAACACAGAAGAAAATTATATCAGGATTCTAAATATTTGTTTCTGTGAACTAATGCTATCAGATTATAGCATATTTGTTATGGAGGGACATATTCAAATCAAACAGGAACATATTCAAATGAAATCTGATTAAACCAATCTAAAAACCTGTACAGGGTATTCATTCTTGGAAACAATCATACTCTTGAACACACTGAGAAGTCTGGCTCATGAGTCTTCAGAATGATGCACCACTGAGACCAAATCACATCTAGAAAGGGGGTCCTCTCCAGGTCAGGTTTGAAAACAATAGTGCATCAGTCTAGTGAAACAAAAAGTAGCTGCCCTTACATCTTATGCATGAGTAGAAAACCTTTTTCCATCCTGTCAGATCTTGTAAATTCATGAATATAGCATACATATGCACAGCGAGTACCTAAACATAACATTACATAAAACCAGCTTATTTCTAATAAGATGCTAGATGAAATTATTTAAAACAAACAAAAAAGGTTACAAATGTTACGTTTATGTCTTGCATTGCTTCCAGTGTGATAGGATCACCTGAATAGGGAAGTTCTTTCCAAAATTTGAGTTGTATTACATTATGACCATATCATCATATACTTGATCTGTTCTCAAATATTTTCATATACCTCCACACATATGTAAAAGCCTGCTAATTTTTTTTTCCTTTAAACGGACATGGGAGTACATCTGATTTTAGGAAACAGGTTGGCAATGTAAGAAAGACATTATTAAAACTTAACAAAAGTTTTTTAACAGGCCATTCTTTGCCATAGGATAAGAGAATTATGGGAAGTAAGAGAAATGGAGTAAGCATGCTGTTTTTAGGAATAGGTTAGTTTAAAAGTGACATTAAAATGTTATTAATGCCCTTACAAAGATAATACATTTTAAGTGAAGATCAGTTACATTCATCACGTTTACAGCTGAATCATTCCACAGTATTTCCTGAAAAGAGGCAAAAATATTTTTCCCATAAAATAAAAAAGTAGTTTTTTCTAACTAGCAGAACTTGGTACAAAACTGCTTTCACTGAGAGTGAAACCTAACCCCGACCTTTGTTTAAAGAGCTGTATGGTTTCAGAAGCGCACCATCTATTGGGTGACAAATGTAGGTTAGTGACTACTTTGTCACCACAGACCTATTGTAAGACTGGTTTTGTACACAAGGAGGTGAAGCTCCCAAGTTCCTCATACTGAAATATAAGCAGCCAACCGGTATTTTCTAGTGATCAATTTGGTAACAGCTTATAAATTCAAAACGATCATCCAACTCTACCACATAAGCTGCTAGTGTTTATTTGACAAAGTACTGAAGAGAGCACTTCTAACAGCATCAAGTGACTCATGCTGATTTTAATAACCATTCTATCACATAACAGGGAACGGCATGATTTTTAGGATGCACTCCAGTTGCACAGGTCTGCATGAGCTGAAAATGATTTTGGTTATGTAAGCAGTCCTACTAACATCTATATATGAATCCATATTCTGTATGCGGGGCCCCACGTGAATGAACGACTCCTATTTTGAATGGTTTTTGCAACCACTGAAGTTACTCGTTCTTGGAGAACGAGTCTTTTTTTGAAGTGAAATTTTGCACTATCCCCTTCTCTTCGGAACAGTTCATGCGAGACCTTCAAGTAAAAACATCTCACATCCCACGTCCCCAGAGAAGCTCGGTATCAGCATTGCTGGGCATGGACTTTCGCTCTCCCCCTGTCACCGGCGCACACCCGGTCCCTCCCCAGCGGGAGCCGGCAGCCCAGCGGGGCCGGACCCTGGGAGGGCTCGGCGGGGCACGCTGGGGGAGCAGAGGCAAGGCGGGCTAGCGAGTCCCGCTCGGAGCAGCCCGCCAGTGCTGGCGGTGGCGTCGGGTACCGCGCATCCTCGGAGCCGGCGACTGAGGCAAAAGGGGTAGGAGAAACGCTCCCACCCGTGGTGTTGACAGCGTGTTTTCGCTGTGTGGAACAGGCATGGACTGCGCCTGCATATCTAAGGAAAAGGGATCAGAGAGACCAAAACCCACCGGAGCCCGGAGAGGAAAGTTGTTCCGAAGCCCGAAGATGAATTAATGCAGAGATCACTCACCCACTCTGAGGATACAGATGAGCTGGATGCAGGCAACCAAGCGCCCGAGAATGGGCATGTCCAAATCGTCCCTCGCCTCCTTCCGACTGCCTGCCTGCCTGTCCGGCTGTCTCAGCCTTCTGCCCGCCCGCCGGCCTCCGCGGGCCGCTGCACCTCTCCCCCGTGGGGATCCGGCTCCGCGCCGCGACCGCGCCCGGCGGCCGCCCCCACGCCGCGGGCGGGCGGGATCAGCGGCGCTGGGAGCTGGCGGGGCCGCCGCTCCGCTCAGCGCATGGCAGGGGCTGCGAGTGGCTGCGGGGGAGCGCAGTGTGCGCGGTGTGCCCGGGTGGGTGCGTGTGTGAACGCTTGATGTGTGTGTCGCGAGTGCGTGTGTTTGTCGCGTATGTCCGTGTGTGTGTGTGCCGTGTGTGTCTCTGTGTGCCGTGTATGTGTGCGCGGGGGGGCGGAGACCGCGCTGCACTGGGCGGGCGCGCTCGTGTGCGCGCGTGAGAGTGCGTGTGTTTGTGTGTGTGTGTGTGAGAGAGAGAGAGAGTGTGTGTGTGTGTGTGTTTGTGCATGCGAGAGTGACTGCGTGTGTGCGTGGATGGGGGTTGCCGGGGTGCGGGATGCGTGTGCGGGGGTGTTGTACGCGGCGAGTGCGGTGGCGCGTACTCGCGGGAGGGAGGAACAGAATCCCCCTGCCCGTCCGAAAAATCAGGAGGGAGGGAACGGGGGCCTGGGGACCGAGAGGAGTTCACACCGCCGCCGGCGGAGCGCGGCCCCGGGGTTGAAGGCTGGGAAGCAGCTCCGGCGCTGGCGGGGGTAGAGCGGCCCCGAGCGGGAGCAGCCCCCCAGACTCCTCCGGCGTCCCTTGCCGTGGCAAGAAAAGTTTATTTCGAGGCGGAAATGGGGAGGTGTCTCTGGGGTTCTTGATTTCTCCTAGGCCAGCGAGATGCGCGGCCGGTCAGTACAGCCTGGGGCACGAGGAGCCCAGCGGGGGCAGGCCCCTGTTCGGCAGCGATCGGCCCGCGGTGGGCAGCCGTGGGAACGGGCGCGGGGCACCGGCGGCGCTGGGAGCCGAGCCGCCTCTAAGGCAGTGCCGTTTGCCGGCTGCTGCCTGCCCCGGGAACCGGAGGAGTTGCGTGTTCCCTGGGAACTGGAGTGGCAGCGGGGGAAGGGGCTGGAGCTGCGGAATATCATTATCCGACGGAGAAGTGGGTCAGGGCGCAGGCACTGGCACCGTTTTTGCGGGAAGTCAAAACAAGAGCAGAAAAAAAGAAAGCAAACCCCACCCAAACCAGAAATGAAAAATGAAGGCAAACAACGCATATGGGGGGAAGTGCGGGCCGGACACCGGGCCGGGAGGATGCGGAGCAGCACGCGTGGGCCTGGTGCGGGGCCCCGGCTGAGCCCCCCTTGCCCTGCACGCACCCCGACCCAGCGGGGGTGGGCATCCTGCCCTCTGGGTTGTGCCTGCCTTCCCACGGTCTTCCCGCGCCGAGCTGAGCCCTCATGGGAAAGGATAAGTGGGGGCTGGAAACACGCCTGACAAACACAAGAGATTTTGGGAGGGGAGCGTTAGATGGTACACACGGTCCTCGGCTTCATCCCAGGCTCGCCGAAGTGCAGCCCAGGAGCCGTGTGAATGTTTCCTGTGTTTGTGATACTGTTTGCATCCGAGGGAAACGGTCCATTCTGCACGGATGTGATGCGACTTTTAATGGTGGGCAACTTAAGTGCAAAAACACTTGGTGCTTTATAGGTACCCTACTCTAACGAGCCTCGCAGTCCTCAGGCACCGGAGCTGCATTTGCCAGTTTGCCCTTCAAATAAAACTAAAATACCGTCCTGCATGTTTCTCATTTCAATTTCCACCCACTCTACCTGGCTTTTTGGGATATCATGAGCTATCCTGACATTAAGCAAAGTAGGAATTTCAGAGTGAACAAAAATTAGAGGAGAAAGTGCCAAGAAGCTCAAACAGTCAATTGTATTTGGAAAGCAGACTGCAAATGTGTCTTCTCATGCAAGGTCAGCATCTTTTAGGGTACTACAGTGTAAATAAAATAGAGGTTGGTTCATAAGGAGAAAACAACTTGAGTGACAGTTCTTTTTATATGGACTTTTAGTATAATGGGAAGAAACAAGCTTCATGTGCTGAGCTCCACCAATAAAAAACTATTTTAGGATTGTCCTAAGGAAAAATGTTAACGATTTTAATCAGCTGATTTTCATGTTATTTAATGAACCTAAATGCCAGGAAAAAGCTATTGTGACTTCCAAACCCATACACAGACAAGCATGCACAAACACACTGATACAGGTAGGAAGACAAGATACTAAGACAACTAGTTAATATATATGAGATAAACTCCAGCTCCAACACCATTTTGCAATTGGCTTAGTTTCTCAGTAGGAGTAAGAATAATACAATATTGCATAGAAGTATGTATAGATATTATTGTAATATACAGAGGTATCATTGTAATGTACAGCAATGTACAGTATAAAGCCAGAGCCTGCAGTAATGCCTGCCTCACAGGCTTTTCTCTCAAGATGATAGAGTGTTACTTCTAAGTATGCATGAGCTTGCAGCAACTCCCATGTTCCTCCTCTATCCATGTCTGAACCAACTTTTTAGCAGTTTGGTGGCTTTTTAATCTCCAGGTGCTCAGCTGTGGCCAGCTGCTCCCTGGTTTGTCTAACAAGACTAAAGGACCTCCTCTTAACAGCTGCTAACATGATTAATTGCCCAGGTATGTCCTGGAAAAGCTTTAGATAGGTCAGTGTCTTCCTTTCTAACAGGGTTTCTTTTTATTTGTGCCATTAGTAAGGTACCCATCATGAACACATCCACAATGAAGGTTAAGTGCAACATTCACAGAGGGTACTACTATTTCCTAGGTTTCCACAGTAAATTACTTCACAGGGAGAACTTGGACTGACGTGGTTGTTATGCTGATGGTTTCCCTGGTGGTAATACACTGTAGCATTTTACAAGGTGAATGATAAACATTTAAGACAGATCACCGGTGAATGTGTTAGACTCTCCATAATTTCAAACATTTACATCGAAATATAGTCTCCTTAAAACATGACTACAGGTGCCTACACTAAGCAACTCATCTGCAGTTTTATATCCTATAATATAGAGATAATTAGGATGGATTAGAAGGCTCATCTCTGGCCTTTCAGTGTGTGTGCATAGCTGGTCAGAATAAGAATTAAATTATAATATCCTGTTGTGATAGTACTTTACAGCTGCTTTGAATATGTGTGAGTGGTTTAGAAAACACACAGGATGGAGGCTAAGTACTACAATTCCCTTCTGGCTCTTGAAATGAGGAACAACTGTGGAGAAAGCTCTCTATGGTATAGGAAGCACTTGGCTGTGATAGGGTGACACTTCGTATTTGTCTTCGGCTGTCAGTTCATGATGTTTTAGCTTGTACTGTGACAAGCTAAATTCAAATAAATTAATTTGGAAAGAAACAAATATGTAAAGAAAATAATTTACTAGATCAAAACATAATTTCTATTACTGCTTCTTCTCTTTCTTGTATGAAGTACAAATAACTCAGAACATGTCACAGGAGCAAGCAGATAGGAAATGGACTTGTAGCTAACATTACAGATTTCTGTTTCTTTAAGACAGAATTCTTATTGATGGCTTAGCAACGAAGATATGATTTATTTTCTTCACTATACTGTATAGTAGATATGTTACGGATTTTCATAAAGCTTTTTTTAGTACACAATATTTCTACTTGTACTATTATGAAACATTAGCAAATCTTGATGAGAAACTCCTCTCTGTTTAGTTACTGTTTAAAACTTTTCTTCTTTTGAAAGACCTTTCCTTTTGTTTTCAGATTTCTTTAATGTTCATCTTTATTTTCCCACCTGATGTTAAATATTTTCTTCAAATCTACTCTTTTTATCAATTGCAACTTTTTTTATCAGGCTAAATGAACTTTTTCTCCATGTTGATACTGTATTTTCCCTTGTTTATTTCCAGAGNTCCCCTCCCCTCTCTCTACTGGTGTTGCACTACAACACCTGTATGTCTTGGTATGTATGCTACAGTAGGTTAACAAAGAATCTGGTGAACTTCCACCTTTAATTTCTAATTTGCTGGAGAAACCCACATGTAAATACAAAATATTTAAAAGGTGTGTTCAAAACATGTGTTGTCCTGACAATATCTGTCACTACCATCATTAGGAATATCATTCAGATATATGACACAAAACCAAAAAAAAATCTCAAATTCATTAGGAGTCATGCTGAAATAAATTGTGTCAGATCTGTCTGGTTAAAATACTGGTTTACTTCAGAGCATTTACTTACTGCCATGGGTGTTTAATATTGAATGCCCCTTTATATGGAGAAGTGTTAGCTTGGGATCTCAAACTTTTGTTTTGGTAATACTAAGATACAAAATGAAGGTAAACTGACTGTTTTTGTCTACTTCAGTTTTGTTTGGCATGTTAGAGTTTCAAGATTATTCAAAACCTATTCACAGATAAAGATTTCTTTTTTCGTNAATGAACTTTTTCTCCATGTTGATACTGTATTTTCCCTTGTTTATTTCCAGAGTGAGTAATTCCACGGTTCCTTCAGCTTTTAATATTTTTTTTTCTAGCTTTGAGTGCTTTATGGGTGTTTTTTCTCAGTAATGTCGATTTCCTGTAGCATTTATCTTTCCTTGTTTTCATTTTCAGTAATGTCTTTGATACTTGTCAAATCATTTTTTGGGTTTACATGCCTCTCCTCTCCTCCCCTCCTCTCCTCTCCTCTCCTCTCCTCTCCTCTCCTCTNCAGAGCATTTACTTACTGCCATGGGTGTTTAATATTGAATGCCCCTTTATATGGAGAAGTGTTAGCTTGGGATCTCAAACTTTTGTTTTGGTAATACTAAGATACAAAATGAAGGTAAACTGACTGTTTTTGTCTACTTCAGTTTTGTTTGGCATGTTAGAGTTTCAAGATTATTCAAAACCTATTCACAGATAAAGATTTCTTTTTTCGTATTTTAAATTAATTCCAATTTTTGCACTCTATCTAGTGTTACTTTCATTTTTTAAAATTGGTCTGAGGCATTACTTTCCCAATTCATCTACCTCCAAGAACATAAAAAGACAAGGTAAATGATGACTTTAAAGCCCTTTTTTATCCCTTTCCTAAAAGAGAAAATGTAACCCAATTGGTTTTTCAAAGCCAAACAAAATGGCCGTACATGTATATATTTTTGTCTCAGAAAGAGATCAAAATTTGACAGTTTGATAGGAGCCAGGTGCCATCAAACTCTTGGAAGGATTGTGTGAGAGACAAAGTCTATTCACATACTCTGGTTTTATTATTTTACTTCCCTGTAAGAACCAGTTGAAAAAAACTGAACTGTTAGATGTACTAAAAAAAGCAGGGTTTAAAACTGTTTTTTTTTAGGCAGCTATCTATCTGGCCTAGCCATGGAAAAGGCTTCAACACCACGTCTTCTGGCAAAGCAAGTGATCTAATGAAAGGTTTGTGGGCTAGAAATCTTATACATTGATTTCTCCCGGCTTTACCAGGTGATTGTGAAATAAACTCCACATTCCCCTACCAACTCTGTCTTTTTTGGCAAAACCAGTCTCTGCCTAGCTGATTCTTTTTACAGCTGCCCCTGGTTAAGTCTGCTGAAGAATGACTTTCTAACCCCACTATGTATCGGAGCAGAGTGATTATAGAGTGTAAGAAGTAAGCAATGATGGACTGAAAGGCAAATTTTGAACATTTTATATATATATATACACATATATATGCACATAGACACACACACACATATATACATACATACATGCATGAGCACTGAGTCAAATTTGTCTGCATTTCCTTCATACTTGTTTTTGGCTCTTTGATCACAATTTACCTCTGCTATGAAGCACTCAACACTACTACTTGACACCCACTGCTACTACTCAACACTTGTTATGAACAAGAGTTTCCAACATATTCCAACAGTTGGTCTTTTCTACACAAAACCTCTCTGTGAAGAAAGATACACAATGGCTGAGTTTCTGACTATATTTTCATCTCTGTGAGAACCATGGCCATACTGTAAAATGTTCTTACTCCAGTTGCAAATCCTTCCTGTGTTCTAGACAAATGGATATGCCTCTAGGGGCATTTGGTTATCATCCGTCCTGCTACAGAGCAAAAAAATGGAAGGAGGAAATTAAAATACTGCTTCATACTCCTATTAAACATTCCTATTAATTTCTGCTTGGATTATTAAATATGAAACTGGAAAGACAAAGCACAGCTTTGACCACACTATTGTATCATCCCACTGCCTGGTTACCTGTTAACAACACAGTAGTTTCCTGCAGAGACAGATAAGGTTAACGCCTGAAATGGTAAATGAAGAGTGGGCAGGAGTGAATTATTTAACATCCAATTCCCCCCCGGTCTCTAAACACAAGATAATGTGAACTCCTGGGAGGATTAACTTTTGCTCAACTTTCTATGGAAGGCCAGGTAGAAGCAGGTCTGCCTTACTGCTGAGGACAGTGGCAGCATGCAGAGCCACTCCCAGCTCGTCTGCAGCCTGCCCAGGCACTGAATTTGGCCCTTCACTTTGAGACACATAAGGCACCCACTGTATTTCATGTCACCCACGCAGTGAGCTGTGCCTACAATTTCACGTCCCCTTCCCCTCCTGCTCTTACCACTGGTAGAGCCCTCATTAGAGTGTAAAGAGGCATTTTCTGTGCCAGTGAAGAAAATTCTTGCAGTCAGTAACTGCAGAATAAGGCACTGTTTTCAGTGGTGTTGATGATTAAAAGGCTCTTTTTCTGCTGCCTTCTTTTAAAGATAGAGTACATCCTGACAGGAAATCTGGACAAATAAAACCAAAATGTATACTTCCAAAAACACCAATCAAAAGTGGAAAACTCCAGTGCATGCTTAAGCTGCGTATTAAAGGCATAGCATTAAAGGCATAGACTCAGACTCAAACAGTTGGTCATGCAGAGTAAATCCCATTCCTACATATGTAGCAGGTTTTAACAATAGCCCATTTAATAATACACAAAAATTAAATAAATAAATAAATCTCCCTGGAACAAGTCATTTAGCTGAGATCTACTAGATAGATTCCAGCCAAAAGCAAGTTGGCACGTTCACAGATCTTATCAAACAGTTTTTCCTATGCTGACGTCACGTTTATCTTTTTTTTTCTCTTTTATTTGTGAGTTTGGTGGCATTCTTCTTACAGCAAGTGCTGACCTACAAGCACAATAGATGTGAACTCCCTGGAACAATTTATCATAATCATTATGCTTCAATAAACGTTGATGATGCTGCACAGAGGAGTTTTCAAATAATGCATAGTGAATGGTAGGAATAGTTCACTGCTAGAAAATGAAGCATGGGCATTTTTCTCCTTAAATGCATGTTTATAATTTTTCTTCTGGCTTTTTTTTTTTTTTTTTTGCTTATAGCAAATTGTAGCACATTTACAATATATGTTTCAATTTTACCTGGAGTAATTAGCTAGTTAGATTATGGAAATGAATTTGCATATTATGACTGCTATTATTCTCATAGTTTTAAAATAAGTGTGTTTGAAATCTATTATTCAACTGGGGATAAACGTACACAATAACAACAACAAAAGCATGATGATATGCCGTAGCCCATACAAAAATAGCAACTATTTGTCAGTATTCAAGGTATCCACAAAATAAATTCACAACTCCTCCTTCTTTTGATGGTATCACATGTTGCTCATTCATTGACAGGAAAAATAGAGTCAGACATGTTGGATTCTAGTACACAGGAACAAAATGCCCAAGTTTCCCAAGTAGGGAAAGGAATAATTAAACAATGTTCCTTCTTAATTCTAAAAGCATTTCCGGCAGTCATTCCATTGTAAAGGCTTTTAAATTTCAAAACCTCTTTTTTTAGAAAGAGAAACTTCTGAAATTTGAACAAAATATTATCAGAAAACATAGACGTCTTAGTTTGCTACTAAAACTTCAGAGCTGCCTATCAGCTTGGTAACAAGTATATAAAATTTAATAAATACAAATAAATATGTGACACATGTATAGAAAAGAATTCTATATCTTCAAGGAAAATGATGAGATATGAGATTACTCTTGCCACTCACTATTTGGTATTCAGGCTTATGATAGACGGTTGTATGAAAAGTCTTGCTCAGTACTCGGTAGATGTCAAAAAATGGCAAAAACATTCTTAATAGAACAGAGAACATCATTACTTATGTCACTATATAAATTCACTCCTTGCTTGAAGCTTCTAATTATGACTGAAAGAAAATTACTCCTTAGGTTCTGTTAGTTGGGTTTTTTTCTCACCACACACCTTCAAATACCAACTTTTTCTTCTCCAAAGAACTACCACCTTCTCCAAAGAACACCTCAAAGATGAGATGAGATGGCTTCTATGTTTAGGGAACAAGAAGGAATAAGTTTGAGATTCCTCAGTCTGGAAGAGAGACATCCCATGACCGAGGTCTGTAGAACCAGATCAGCTCATGGAGAGCATGGATGAGAATTGCTCACTTGTCCAACAGGAAGAACTGCTGGCAACAAATGAATCCAGCATGAGCCAAGTTTGAAAATACTCCAAACCCAAAGTTCTTTCAGTGATTAGATTCAGGCCTGTGAAAATCCTTGTCTATGGTGTTCTGAATTCAATGTATTTAAGAGAGTTCAAGGACTGGCCAAGAAGAGTTTAGAAGGTTACTAAATGCACATGTACTATCAGTCTTAGTAAATCTGAACTCAGAATTAGTCAGTGGTTGCAGGTTACCTACGGGAAGTATTGTGCACCAGTCCTTTTTTTCTCATTTGTGCAGACCTACTAGCCACTAGAGAAAGAATGGTTGCTTTCTCTGAGCCAAATGACACTTTTGGATTGCATTGTTACAGGTTCATTCTTCACAGACAGCTGAGATTTTTAGAGGTCTTGTTGATGACAGGTGTGGTCCTGGCTGATGGCAGAAACTATGGTGCATTTAAATATGCCAGGATGAAAAAAGGTAACAGCGGTATTTATCATCAGACCATCAAAATATAAAAGGGTGTGCCAATAGGTTATGCTTTTATCAAATGTCATTTGCTTATTTTAAAATGCATCTGGAAAAAATGCAAACATGTCCATGGGTCTAAATTGCAGGAAAAAGCTAAATCCTCAAGTAATTTTTCTCATTAAGGTAAAGGTTATGGACCAATTAAGTGAAGGCTAAGCAGCCAAGTGTAAGGTATGCAGGGGGATGACAGAGTCCTGGCTGGAGGTTCACCTAATTGAATGTGGCATGAGACATTTTCTTGTGGAACATAATGAATAGCAGAGTGAGAAGCTGTCAAAAGTTAGAAATAGTACTGTGAAGGTTGGCTGTGTTGCACAGTTGGTTAAGGGTGAGTTACATGAGTTAAGGGCTGACCAAAATTCGCAATAATTGGAGGGCAATGGTGGCATCTTTTGGGAGAGGAAATCTTGATGTCAGCAGTGCCTAGGTAACAGTATCAATAAACATTTTTAAGATCAAAACTACCTAGACAACTATCAAAAATACCAGACTTGAATACATACATAATAAAACTGGGGCAAATGGGGAAAAAAACTGAGGGTTGGTTGATTATCTAGAGGAAGACCAGAGAGAAAGGGAAGGATCAAGGAAGATGGGGGAACATGCTTGGGAAAATATTGATGAGGAGCATAAACATACTTGCTTATGTGAGCAGGTAGTTGGTCAATAAGTATTTTTTTCTTTGATCAAGCTGACTGAAACTTTCCCAGTTGGCAGTATGAATCAGCAGTAGTTTGTGAAGACCCCTGTGATTTCCTGGATTATCACTTCTATTGCAATCTTTCACTGTTTTGAAATATTGAAAATATTTGGGCAAATATTGAAATATTGAAATAATTTGGGCAAATAATTGGAGTCAATCCTTAGTGCCAGATTACATTATTTCATCCTACCAGAATCAGTAAGATTCCTTGTTTCGTGATTATTTTTGTAAAATCCATGCTTAATTCCAGGTTCTGTTGTTCTGTTTTATATTGTCTTGATGGGGAGGTTATAGTTTGCAAGTAAACATATGTAAATGTAAGAACCTCCAATATGACTGTGCTCCCATTATAGGACAAGGAAAACTGGCCAGTGTGTTCTGACCAAATATCAGTGTCTGCTTTGCAAGATGTGTTGAATGTCTCTGAATGCCATTTCATGGCTCAACTGGAATTTGACTGTGAGAACTTTTATAAACTCACATACATGGAGACCTCTGAGGGCTCAATTCAAGTTCATAAATATAGACATTTATGCTATTTGAGAATCTGAGAACCTTAATGACCTGCACACTGTACTGTTAGTTTGGCCTCAAGACTTAGATGAAACTTACAGCTGTAAGCATGAAATTAATTCATAAAGCATCTTGAGTGTCATCAGATGCCTATACATGGGTATATGTGCTCAGTTATCATCTTCAAGCTGAATCTTCTCCCTGGTTTGTCACCTTCTGGGAACTGCTACGAGCTAAATCCCCAAAGGAGTGCTAGTGCGTGAGTGTTGAGTTTCATTCCATATTGCCTTCCGATGTCTGGCTGTTGGAGAAAGATTCATGGGCTGAGGTAAGTTCTGTGCCTCTCAGAGGTTAGGGATGGGCAGACACCCCTTCTTTCTCCAGATAAGTACCTATCCTTCCTGCAGGACTGAGTGCTGTCCATGCACAGTCAAGGACACAATCTTTCCATGTGCTTAGGAACATATGTGCTTCTGTTTGGCCTTCTCTCCTTCCCTGGTGGAGATGAGGCGGTATCTTTCATCCTGCTGTGGTGCTTGGCAGAACAGGATTTGGGCACTTGTAAGACAGCTGGGAGAGAAAGCAGATAGTCTGATTTAGCCAGAAATAGGAGGATGGAGAGAAAGACAGGCTTTCTGCCCTGTGCACTTTGAGACCTGACTGTGTAAATGCTATGTTTGGGAAAGGAGGGCTACCCTGTGTCCAAGTGGAAACTGAGATGTCAACAATGAGGTGAAAGAAATGTGCTGGGGAAAAAGGACAGATGTGATACTTTAATGGAAAAGGAGGAAGAAATGGCCTATTCTTGGACCTGGAGCGGAGAAGCATAAAGTTATCTACTATGTGATGAAAGAAATTACTTATAGCAGAGGTGAAACATAACTGTAGCAGATCCTACAAACAGATCTAGCAACCATGGCTGCCAAGGCTCAACTGTCCTGTCTAAATCATCTCTCAAGGTACAGACAATTAGCTCACTTCTGGAGACAGGTGAAGGAGGAAATGACTGCTTTTTGTGTACTAGCTGAAGCTCTCACATAGGCAACAGTAGGACACTCAGGTCCTCTCCATTGCTTTTGCAACTTTCGCTGTCTCTATCCATTGCCAGACTTTGCCTGAGGGTCCTGAGACCCATTAAGTTGCATGAGTGGTTTTGTGGATTCTACTGCTGTGTTTTTCTGCTGTGAAGGTTTCTGTCTGCTCAGGGAAGATACCACTGCTAATCTGCTCACATGGGGATTTTTGGAGATGAGCACTCTACAGACAGCTCAGTAACAGTATTTCAGACAAAAGTAGCCTGTGCAGCATTTACTGTCATTTGTGGAAACTCCAAGCTCTATTTAGATTAAAGGCTTTGTGAAAAGGAAGATTATTATCAAGATACTATACCCATATCTAGTATAATTATATACGAGAGTAGGAATACTCTTGTTGAAACATCTCCCATTTAGTGAAATTTTTATTAATAGGAGACAGGGAGGCTTAATAAGTGGGATTAGCACACATGAGTGGCTACACTAATGAACTGTTAGCATAAATGAAATAGTTTTAACTTTCATCATTTGGAACAAATAAGCTTGTTCATCTCCTGAGCGATTTTTGAATATACCAAAAATATCCTTCACCCTTTGATGTGCAAGATAGCTACTTTAACATGGGAGGGTGTAGAGAAGGGTGGAGGTTTGTATGGGTATGTGTGTGTTTATCTGTGTGTAGTATAGCAAACTCCCACACTATTTATTTGTTTTTGAATTTTGTAATCTCAAACTAGATTTCAGATTCTAGAAACAATCAAGAATATGGAAAAAAATTAAAATATTTGGACCAAATTGCACATTTCATCCCCTGTAACCCATGTCACCAGAGTGGTGTGAGCTGCCTTTGCACTCCAGTTCACCCTGAGGGATCGTGAGCTGGGCAGTCTTAAGAAGGCCTCCCCTATCTTCTAACTGTCCTGAAATTGGAAGTAGACTTAAAGGACTTGCTGTGTGTAACAGTGTGGAAAATTCCATAACTAGAATAGGTATGACTTTTAAAAACAGGTCTTTTTTCTCATACTTTTAGAGTACATGCTGAAAGCTTCCAATTGAACCAAGACAAAGGTTTACTCTGTCAACTGCTCAAATCAACTGAAAAGGCACAATTTACATTGTGCAGATACAGAACTCAGAATATCAGAACACAGGGTCACACCTCCAATACTTTTATTAAGATGTAGGTGTTTCACCATCAATTTATAATACCAACAAGCATATTTGTCATAAAATTAATGATTTTTTGTAACTCAGAACTCAAGAGGCTGGATTAAGTCTAATTGACACAGGCAACAAATATGCAGTAGCTATAAAAGATCTTGGCTTTTTATTGAATAACAGTTTTGGATTTTCATGGTATACACTGTAAGTGACTGAATTTGAAATATTTTGCATTCAATTTCTTTGTACTCAGAGCATTAAATAACTGATGGTTTTCATCTCATAACTGTTTTGTCCTGCCCACTTTTCTAGGGCATGCATGACTGCTGTACTAGTCAGCTGGCTGTGAAGCACTACAGTAACATAAACTGTGATGCCTTAAAATGCAACACTATTACACATCTGTAGTATGGTGAGTTCGAATTTAAAACATAATTTTGTTCATACTTGTAGTATTGGACTATACCTTCCCTACCTTAGGACCTGCTATAAATTGTTCTGGGAGGCGCGAAAATTACTCTTCCTCAGTACAAATAGATTTTTCTGAACTGTACCGTACAAAATTAAAAATCCTGGGCTCAAATGCCATTGTCCCTATATATCTCTTCCACAGATGCTAGATGACTGTTGTAAAACCCGGCAATCCTTCTGGCATGGGCTTTTTAGTGCTTCCACTAGGTCAAGCCTGGAATAAGAAGACGTCTCAAAATACAGATGACCTTTCTCTTCTTAATAATTCCTACATTATCTACATTACCCCCATATAGCCACTTCCTTGTGAGGAATGTTCTACAAGGTTCAGGTAGGACAATGACACGGGTGGGAGCTGTGTGGATAAGACAGTCATTGTTGAGTCCCAGGGTATATCTGTAAAAATGCACCACGTCTTAGTTATGGGACTGACAGTGCTGTTGCACTACATCTCCCCACTCCAAAACTATCTTAATTTATATTCAAATAAGAGAGGGAAAATTCAGGGTCAGATTGTATTTATAGATCTTTCATAGGATGCAATGAGGATGAAAGCCTGGCCTCTAGTAGAGTCAGAGGTACAATTCCATTGTTTCAGAGAGTCCATGGAACAGTCTAATCCCCTGTACTTTGTAAAATGCATTTGTGTGCTACAGGTTAAATTTCTTTACTACTTGGAGACTCCTGTTGAGCTTTGAAATTATTAGTAGAATAGGTACTGCCCTAATGCTTTTAAATGCTGTCACTTCCTTCTGCCTTTGGAGTCCAAGTGGGAAACAAATGTTTTTGGAAGGCAAATAGTAGATACAGAGAAATAATGCATAGTGAGATATGCTGTTCTTTTTAACTGTGACAAGCAAGAAAGATTAGAAAAAACATTGGTGGAATGATTAAAACATGTATCAGCAAACATAACCTAACACATCCCCCCCCCGAAATATGCCTGTATTTTTCTTTCACTGTGTCTTAAATACCACAGACACACAATTATATCAAGTTTGTTTTATTTTTTGTTTGTGGTTTTTTGCTTGTTTGTGGAGTTTTTGTTTTGTTTTGTTGGTAGTTTTTTGGTTTGGGGGTTTTTTGCTTTTTATTTTTTGGGGGAGGAGTAGTTTGTTTTGTTTTAATCTAGAGCCATGCCTCTATTATTGGGTCTTTAGCTATGACTGGATTCTATCTACAAATGACTGGAATTGGATGCTGACCTTCCAAAACGTTTCTGGAAATCTTCAAAGGAAAAAATAGTCTTGAATTGGGTTAATTTATTAAAACACAGGATTACTGAAACAGATGAGGTCCCTGAAAGTTTACTCTGAAATGTTTGACTACCTCAGTACACATTCAGGCTTTTGTGGGTAATTTGTCTTGCATACATAATAGCTTCAAGGATATTAAGAAGAAGAAGAATATTCTCTCAAGAAAGGGGCTCTCGTATCAGCATGTTCCCTCTACTGCCTGAGTAGCTTTAAAAAACATATCTGCATCATGTAATTCTAAAATCCTCAGAAGTTTAGGAAAGAACTAATTCTTAGTGCATAAAGGAAAGCCCTCTGTAATTTATTTTTACATAAAGGAACAGATTTTTCTCCTAGTGCAAATTTATTAAAGGCAGTTTTCATCCAAGAATGTTCAGTTGTTGGTAGTACTTGTGCTGTTTCTCTAAACATGAAATAAATATTTCAGGATATCTGTGAAATCTGTGCACATTTCAGCAACTGATTCCAAATTGTAATGAGTTTTAGAAAGATTGGCTCAGCTTTTGAGGAATAAAATACAGCAGACGGTGATCTTTTTTTGAAAATCTTAGAGTAGAAGCTGTATTCTATAAATTGAACAAAATTTCACTCCTGTGTACACAAATGCATAGAAAAAAACCTCCCATGCAGGTAGTTAATTAGATTTTCTTTTAGCTGAGTAGTCTGAATAGAATTAGTATTAGTGAGATGCTTCAGCTGAAAGTTGACAAATGTGTATTTTTTAAGCCTACTGTCTCACTAAAGACCAAACTATGCAACTCTTTCTCATGCTAATGAGAAGTTGAAGTCAATGAAGTTTGACATGTAAGTGCTAAACAACTCCATAATCTTGCCCTAAATGCCTTTTCTTTGATAGATCTCTGTCTCGTTGTCTTGCTGTCTCTGTCTTTTGAAAACAGGTTATCTAATAAAACTTTTTCTGGTGATATATTTTGAAAAGAGAGCTCAGGAGGCTTCCTGCCACTTTTTGAAAGCCTGTTAACAGTACATAGTAATTGCCATTTGCTCTCAAGTTCATTATAAATATAATTTTATGCTGATATTTCAGCTCTATCTGACGATGCTAAGCACCATAATATCAAGATATCTACAGCATCCATCAGCACGACTGACACAGATTAAACAATTGTGCTTTTTATCAATGAGATTTCTGTGTCTGAAGACACTCTCAGTGTACTCTAAAGCCAAATAAAATGGAAACAACACAGTGTAGTCTACCTAGTGCTTCAACATCTTTTTTGTCTGTTTTTTCAAGAAAGAGACTAGCTCTTAGATCTCCTTAAGGAGGATAAAGGTTTTTGTGGCCAAGGGGAGTCCTTAAATAAGACAGGATCATTCTGGCCCTGGACCTAATGGGTACGTGGAATAATAACAACTTAAAAAAATGAAGCTAAGTGAAATTCACACAATTAGATAGCATGACACTTATTTACTAGATGAGACTCTTTCCTCATGGGCACAGGAAACCATGCCTGACTCTGTTTCCTGAAGGGCAGTTCAGTCTGGCACACAGGACTATGACAGTGATTTCACTGATACAGCCTACAGCACCTACAGGTGCTAATACATATGCATCCCTCCTTACCACGCTGCTTGTGGGCTCAAGTTCAGTTAGCGGTGCTGCACCTGTGCACCAGGAGCCTACAGTGGATGTGTTTTATGAACCAAATTATCAGTAAAAAGGCAATCTTTAATTTTACAGACTACAAATTAAATGTGTCTGTATTGTATGCTCCACAAAATGCTTAATACAGGGACTGAATGGCATCTGTATATCAGGAAAAGGTTTTTCACCTCAATGAGATTCAATCTAACCTGCATTCTTGGCCTCTCTGTTTCTCCCCTTCCTTTGTGCACATAAGAACCAGAAAACCGGCCATGGCTGACTTTGGTCAAGGATCATGGTAGTGCTGTCACTGTCAGTCCTCTACAACTCTCTTCATAGTATGGAGCAGCAGAAGGGACTCCCACAGCAGAACAGAGCAGAGCATCTCCAAATACAGTAATTTGTATTTGCTTCAGTGGTGGTCTGTTCTTCACTGAAAAGCAAGGGTTAACACACCTCTGTCTCCATCTATGGTGAGCTCTCTGTACTGCTCAAGCATGTATGGTCAAGCCCTAGGGACACAGAGCCCATACAGCAAATATTTGAGCATATAGCATCTGCCAGACAATGAAGTGAGAGGTGAGCAGGGCTGCAGCTGATGCTCAGCAGTTTTCAGGCTGATACCATTCCCATGCTACACATCTGCTGCAGGCTGTAGCTGCTGGGGATGGAGGCATCACAAAGAAACGAGATTAAGTATTGGTGAAGTAATTGTCTGGGCTTTGTCTCACTAGCGGCTAAGCTGTGTTTCTTCCAAATCAATTTACTGACCAGCCCTCTCCCAATCATTCATCTGTTCTGCTGCATTTGCACAGACATTGATACATCAGCTACAAAAGAAACATGCATTTAATAGACTGAGATGAAGATATGGGTGAAAAGGCTTTACAGAAAGGAGAAAAAGTACTGTGAGCCATGATGATTTCTTCTTTTAGAACATGCACATCTTTCTGCCTGTTCACACACAAAAGACTAAATTATGCTAATTTTTTTTCTCAAAATAAACAAGAAATTACCTCTATTAACTCTGTGGCAGATACTTTTTTGTGCATTTGTTGCTGCAGTTTTTGAGCTCTCTCACTTCACTAAATTTATTGAAGTTTAGCCTTACTGGCTCACCTGTGAAGACAAGACATCTGTTGGTGAAACCCACCTGCACAGCAGAGCATACTTTCATTCTGTGTTCCATCACATATCTCGAGATGTCCAGTTGTCGTTATCCTTTTCCCTTGTAGAATATCAGAAGACTTCTGTTGGTCTTCAAGGCAATGTATCTGTATTCTATATCTGTATTTCAAACAAGAATCTGATTAATTAATTTAACAACATATTAATTTGCACCAAAGTAACTTCAGGATGTTACTACTGAAACAAGCGGATTTATTCAACATAAACACTACCTGAGCTGGCTGCATGGTTTTATTTAAAGAGGGTCATATGTGGAAAAGTCAATGTAATTTCCAAACACTCATAAGAGTCCGATGCCATTCTCAGATACTATATAGTCTGTGCAAACAGTTGATGTGAAAATAATGAATTCAAGGAAAAAAGAGCTATTTTTGGTTAGGAACAGCATAAATCTAAGGGGTTTCAAATCAGTATTATTTCAGCAGTTAGAGAAGAAAATAAATATTTAGTTCCTATTTGTCCTTTCAGGATGCAGAGTGCAAGAAAGCTCTCTCTGAAACATTTTATTGAAGCCATGAAGCACAGTCTGCAGCAAGGCATTGGCCTTATTTGTGGGATATCAAATCCACACAGTCTGCTCTGCATCCTAGACCTGTACCTTCTACTTCTGTTGGAAAGAGCCACCCACCAGGCTACTCTCCTGGACAGAGCTGAGATAGGACTTCTCAGCTGCAGAGGTAAAACAGAATGCTTCTTTTCCAAGGATGAAGCGCTGGACCACTCCTCCTCAGGAAACAGCACAGTAAATAGTTGCTGCTCCTGCAGGGAAGGACCAGTGAGGACAGGAAATGCCAGCTGCTACCTCTTCTTCCCCTAGTCGCTGCCCTGGCCCAGTATAACCTGTCTACTTCCTGAGAAGCAGAAGCAAACTTGGTTTCTTAGAGACAGAAAAGGAAGCAGACTGCTGCTCATGTGCTACCCTTTGTAATTACCTGTTGCAGAAAGCTGTTTACAAGTTCTTTTCCTGATTCCGTGCCAAGGTGAAATATTCTGTTTCAACTAGAAACTCTGCTTTAAACTTGGAAATCTTTCCAAAGTGTATCCAGAACAGGACGAGGTATTGTTAGACTGACAACCTTTAGTTTTTCTTTGGAAAAGAAATGTCAGAAGAAACTCCTATACAGCACTGAGACTTATCTTTATAAGAAAACAAAAACAAACAAAAATAACACTCTTCTACCCTTTGGGCTTTTCTGAAATTTTGATTGATATATGTCAAGAGATTTGAAGATTGAAATAGGACAACCTGAATGTCCTGAGCCTTGAATAATATCTCTAATTGTTGAATATTTGACTCCTCCTGAAGTTAGGATCAATGGTAATTTTCTTGATAGCTCAACAGAAAATATCAGAGCCAAAAGCAGAGCCAAACCATGAATATTTTTATTAGATTAAAAAAGTAAAACTTTCCTCCTCAGTTCAGCAGCTACAGATCATCATACAGTTATATTTAATTTAATTCTAAGAAAATGCTACAGACTTTTGACTTGTGTTTGGAGAAATTAAAATAATTGAAAAAAAAGTATGTGAGTCATTACAGTCCAAGGGATTGCCCCTAGAAAGTGAACTTTGGTGGTATACCATATTTATTTATTAATTTAGTAACAACATTTGCGTAAAGCTCAGTTAGAGCTATTCCAATGAATTATGTTGCACAATAACTTCAGACATCTCTACTAATCCTACAGAACATCAAAAGCAATGCTGGCTGCTATTCAACACTGGGTTCAGTGCCATGACAACAGATGGAATTCATGACTGAAGAGTAAAAAAACAGACTTCCATCCCCCTGTCACTTTTTGTAAGAATCCCTAAAGAGAAAATTATGCAAACTAGTTGAAACTGAATGTAGAACAGGAATGCCTCTGACCATGCGCTATCTGCATTTACACAAAACCACTTATTTGTGAAACCAAATGTAAGTGGTAAAAGTAAATATGGAAGTTTTATTTAAATTCTTGCAAAAGGAAAAAAGGAGGAGGGAGAATGGGCTGGATTTCTCTTCCTCTGAGATTGGGGAGAGCAGACTGAAATTCATAATATTATGGTCACAGGCAGGTGACATGAGAATGATTTTTTTATGTTGTTAAATGAATGTTCCTATGTTTTGTGAAGAGATCATTCTGAAACATTTTATCTAAATCTGTATACTTTGCAGTACAGTTTAATTTGACAATATTGTGATATCTGTAGATTGGACATTTTGGATATTACTGTCCTGTAGTTAAGAAAACTATGAATGAAAACTATAAAAGTTAAAAGTACTTGTTGATTTATATTATCCATTAACAAGAAAACTGTTGAGATGTATGGGAATTGCAAATGTAAAGGAAAAGAGACCTTTCACTTATATTTGTTGCTGATTTTTTTTTTAATCTAGTCAACATCCCACAGATAGGATGATGAGTTAGATGTGTCTACTATTCAACTACTAAAGACCACTACTGCTTCAAAAGACCAGGCAGTCAAGTTTACCAAGTTTACAAGAAAAAATTACCATAGTGATGCTCGAAAAGGTCAAGTAACATAGGCTCAGTGTTGCAGGTAGAAATGAGAATTCTAGGAAGTGAGATGAAAGTAATAGAAGAAAATGTAGTCTTAAGGCTGGATGCAGAAATGCATTGTTCAAAGATTTGCTGAGCCGTTTGCATGATCAAATAATACACGTGCAGCAGAATATAAATGGAAATGGCAACTCTATAAAGGTACCCTCTGGCTACCTATCCCTGTGTTGAATAGAAGGACAGTGCTCCATAAAAAGATTTTCAGAATTGTCTTCACATTTTTCAAGGCAGTAAAAATGTGCTGTCCATCAGAACCATCTGTTGTACAGAGCAGAAGTATGAGTGATTTTTTAATTGCAAAACTCAATGTATGGTTCTGCATTCATTTTATTTTGGAAGGCTTGTTTAGTACCCTGGTGATTGGATGCTGCAGGAAAAAAAAGAATGTTTTAAGGTTACCTCACCTAGCTACAAGGTCTATAGCAAATTTGTGGTGGTTTGCCATTGAAAGAATACATAAGGAGCAAAAAGCTTGACTAAATACATTATGCCTGTATGGTTGACCTTTGAAGAAGCTTGACTCAAAGTCTTGTTTTTTGGCCTTTGCTGTGTCACTGAGGATTTTCTTTAATTTCTTTTTTTTTTACATATGGTGAATAGAAAGGCTGCAGCCTTTGATAATAGCTGCAAAATAGTTTGTTTTATTTTTTGACTTGTTCTTTAATTTATTGCAGTAGTTATGACTCTGAAGTACCACAAGAATTTTTTTCCTGGAATATCTGATGTTTGTGGCTGGTTCTTTTGTCTGACCTATGACAAAGAACAAGTACAGTTATGAAAGACTTCTCTGCTCAAGCAGTGTGATTAGATGCTCAGCTGTGTATATTTGCATTCAAGGGCATTCAGTTGCAGATTTTAGATTTGAGGAGCATTTAAAAAAATATGGTCAAGAGTATAAACTATATGTCAGCCTTGTTTTGTATTCCCAGTTCCTATACTAGAAAAGCATTTATTTGGCATTTAATGTGCCTACTGCTTCACCTGATATTTTACATAAAATTTAATGTATGACTAAATCAGCCTTGTTAAAGCTCACTCTCAGCTGACTGGAGACAGAAATTGATAATGATAGACTAGTAGACAGAGTTATGTCTTTATAAGGCTAAAGAGGATTTTTATGTGCTCATTAGAAAAGAAATTCACTAACAAAGTTAACATTGTCATACAATAGAAAAATTTCTAGTTTTGTGGGGCATCCAATTTAGGAAAGGTCAGTGAGTTTCAGAGGTCCCTTTCCTCCTTTCTGGAGTGAATACTTTCTTTAGAAACCTACCTTTTGAGGAGAGGGTGGAAGGCAATGAGACCTTTTGAGATGACAATGAGATCAAAAAAGAAGGAGTGATTATTCAAATCCCTCAGAGAAATAAAAGCCTGAAGTTAGAAGAACTGAACCCAAAAAAGGACCAAGCAGGGTGGGTAGTGGGCAAAGGGGAATGAGAAGCAGAAACTGAATGCGGAAGGCAAGGCCTGAATGGGAAGCAGTGAAAGAATTAGGAGTTGAAAAGGGAAGGAGGAGGGGAAATCAGGGCTGAAGAACAGAAAAAAGCAGTGAGAGGCACATCATGGTAAATGAAGCAGAGATGGAAAGTTTATTCTTCTCAGCCTGTAGCAGCTCTTTTAAATACTTTATATGATGGGTCTATTTTGCCAAAGCACAGCTAAATTGTGTTGCTTGTCCTGAAATCAGATTTATTAATTTTTCCATTTTTGCATCTGTTTTCAGAGTGGCAGGTACTGTAAAGTTTCAGAAGGCCATGAGACAGCACATGCCATCCTGCACGTGGTTGCTTAGATACACCAATGAATTGTATTAGGAATTTTTCACCTCACATTTGCACTACCCTATGATTCAACTATTGCATTTCAGATAATAACATGAACAGGCTCCAGGGATGCAAAAATAAATGCTTTTTATGATTTTTTTTCATTTTTTATGAATAAATTCTTTTTATGAAGAAAGCTGCTTACAGCACAGTCAAAATAGCAAGCATTTTTCTCATAATTTTTCTAAAATTATTTTTTTGCAACCTTTGTACTTAATGTCCCAATTAATTTAACTTTAAATGAACTTCCAACTCTTAAAAAAAAATAATTTCACTTATTAGCCAAAGAAAAACCTAAACTTATAGTAATTTTCTTCTGGTTTTGAGAATAATAGTCCAGTTGTAAGTGCAGTTTCCCTTTCAGTACTGGCATGTAATAAGATGGAAATTAGTGTCATCTCTGAGAGTGGCCTGTAGCTCTGAAAGAGTCAGCACACAGAAGCTTTGTGGAGAGTTATCTCCTTTTGTGTCATTTAGCCTATTTTAAAATTTGGCTCACATTGAGTCTCTTTTTGGCTGCTTAATGATCTGAGAGAACCTCATGGGTCCTAGACATAAATTGAGTGTAACCTGCTTTGGAAAAGAAAATAAAGCAAAGCAGTGTCAAAAATGGAGAGGAGAGGAAGAGGATGATGAGGACAAGAACAAGGAAGATGATGAGGATAATAATGTGAACAGGGAAGAGGAAAAGAAAGAGAGAGAAAGAGAGGGAAAAAGAAAGAGGAAGAGAGAAGGAGCTGTTTTTTTTGTTCCAATGAAGTTTAGCTAAGAAAAGTTACAGGAATAATGATGGATGGCTTAGCAGTGAAAAACCTGTTTCACAAGTACTTAAATGTATTTTAAAGGTTTAAACGTATTATTTAATCTCATTAATTTAAGAAAATTAATTTCAGAAATAAAGAAAATGCACAAATCTGGCTGTGTTCTTATTTTTTTATTTATGAAGAACCAACAGTTCATGACACTACACTTTGGCAAATTAGACATAGGTGCTAAATAAATTGAGTAATATAACTGTGGAAATAATAAGATTTAGTGAAGTGTCTGATTAGGTGAACAATAAAGTAATTTAAGCATCTTGTTACAATGTCTGGTAGGAAAGAAGTTAACAAACAATTGTTATTAAAAAAGAAAAATTGATTTGCTGCAGGAAGAGCTAGAGAAATAAAATCTCCCACTAGGTCACTAACTTTTCTTTTAAATCAAAATAAAATATATTTTGCTACAGGCAAGAATACATTCTTGTGTGTCCTGTTAAGTTTTGGTTTGTTTAGGTTTTTTCTCCAAGTTTAGTTAAACTGCTAGAAGTTCTGTTGTATATTCAAATTCTACAAAGAAATATTGGGAAGCTTGTGCAATGTCTCTGTCTCTTAAAGTCCTGAAAAGAATAGAAGATGGCTACATCTGCAATTCTTCTGATTTCAGTTACAGCAAAGTGCAGCTATCAGTGTTTCACAAGGGAAAGTGTGATTCAAAACAAACAAAAGATTAGCATCTGCAGACTTTCTCCTCCCTTTTAAAGGAGGTGACCTATTTATTAATAGCATTTCCAAAGAAATTAATGAGTTTCTATTCATTCTCCTTCTCTCCCCGTGTGAATGCTATACTCAGTGTTCCTATGTTTCTGTGTGCTCATGAACCCTGAAATCGAAATATATGACAGAGTCCAAACTGAGTGTTAACCACTTTTTCTTAACAGCTTACTTTGACATATGCTTAGATGAAGCTATTGCTCTCAGCAGAAAGAAAAAAGAACATTGTCCAGTCACTTCAACAAGTCTTTTTTCCCTCCTTTCTTTCAGTAGAGTGTCCTTATTGTTTGTTTCCAATTGGTAGTAGACATAAATAAATGAGTAACTAATATTTGTCTCCAATGAAAAATTCTTCTGAGTAGAATTCCTCATGACAAAATTGTTGCATTCCAAAGAATTCTGTGTGTGCCAGATATAAGACTGCTGAGCAGTCACTCTGCATCAACCACCCTTGAGAGCATGTATTCTTTTGATCTCACCAATCCCTGAAGGTTTGATAGGTCCTACACAATGAGGTCCCTTCTGTTTCTTCTGGCTAAAAGATGTATGAATAGCACACTGATACTCTACTCAATTGACTTAACATTTGAGTCTTCCCTGAGCTAGGGAACAGTTTAAACGGTCCAGCTTAGAGACATTCAGTGAAGGTATTATGACTCAGAGATTCCACTCCCCATCATGTCATTATATTTAACATTTGACCAAGCATTGGCTTGTGTCAGTAGTTACCTATATACACATCCTGAAATAACAGGGAAAAGAAACCACAAAGAAAAAGCTGCAATCTAAGTTGAAATACCTAATATTTACTACAGGATCAGAGCACACATCCTCACTAATACAATTGCTTGACTGACTAGTGAAGATCTGAGCAGCTGATGCAACCACTACGTAAACCCAAACTCTCAGGGTGATTATTGTCTTCCAGTCCCTTCTTGGTTCTTGGATGGAGTCCTCTGTAACTTCAAAGGATGCAAGGCTGATATCCTACTCTGGCCACTGACAGGTAGGTGGAGTACATTAGAGATATGTCTCTGTTCAGCCTACTCATCCTTCCTACTGTCATAAAAAAGAAGAAGAACATCATGGTCTACAGCAGACCTAGACTTAAAGCAACATACACAAAACAGGATTCTGATTCTCCAGTTGAGCTAGAAGTTGCATTTAATTTGCAGAAACTTTCTAATATTGTGCAACAATTTCTATAATTTGACCGCATAAAGCTGCTTACTAAGACTTGATTGTAAAGTCTTTGGTAAATCAAGTTTTACTACTTGAGAGGGCACACATAAGTGTCAGCATTTGGAAAGAAGTGCTTAAGCTCTGTGTGGAGTTGTTAAAGAGACCTGACTCACAACATATGGTTAAGAACTGAAGAGTAGGAAAATATTTACCTAAACAGTGAAAATTTGCAAACTCAAAGGAATACATATGAAGACAATAAAGATTTGGGAGAGAATAAATTGAAGCAAAATTTAAACAATCATTCAGACAGAAAGGGTGTATGAGAAACAAAAGCTCCAGAGGAATGATGAGCTCTTTTCATCCCCATTATATAAGGTAGACAACTACATGTGACAAAATATAAGTGGGATTTTTTGTAATAATGTACTCCTGGTAGGGCTACCATGTGAATAAGGTATGTAGCAACTAATACAGTCTATCTTTCACATAATCCATATTCACCAACTCTTGCTTTCTAGCAAACAATGGGACATTCAGTTTATATGTGAGGGGAAAGGACATTCCATTGAAAAAAGAGGGCACAGAATGGGAAAGAGAAGCAACATTGGCACAAAAGAGTCAAAGAACGCCAATTCAGAAGGCGAGTGTGAAAGTAAAATCTTCTTCCATGTCTGCTACAGCATACATTACACAACTGGCACTTACTTGGCAAATCACTCACTCGGGCACTGAACTTGGCAGCACCACAGGGATAACCTCTATATGAGGAAGGATTGTTCCTCAACAATATCTCTAAAATATTTGGCACCAAAGCACCTTTTTTTTAAGAAAGCAAGTACTTCTTTCACTTTGTATTTCATTTGAAAATGAGAATTTTCTCTTGGCTGCAAAGCAGACATCCTGTCAGTGACTTTTTGTATATTCTTCATATCGTGTTTCAGATTACTTAATATTGTGTACAAATGCCATTGCACAACCATCCCATTTTGTAGATGTTCCCATGTTGGAGAGCAGTGGGTGTATTCAGAGACTTGCTCAGTTTAAATGACCTCCTTGTTAATTATTTGAGGAATTATGACAGAGTGCTTGGGGCTGCAGGGCCCTGGTAGAAAGTCTGCAGATGGAAAAATGAAAAGCACTCAAAATAATGATGAAACTGAAATGTGTTTTTTTTCCACTGACATACTGTCTTCTGCACAGTAGTGAAATAAAGATTTGGGGCATTAATAAGGGGAATAGTTTTGGTTTTTTTTATCTTTAGCAAAGGAAATCTATTCACTTTAATGGTTTGCTGCAGGTTATATACTTAAATTACATAGTCATGTAGAAAATCAGTGCCCAGTTCAACAAACATGAGAGTGAATGCTATTAATTTGTGCAAGAAAAGTTAGGAACATGTTCAAAGCACCACAGGATATAGCTTTTGGACAGTTGCTTTAAAGATGGATGGGATCACATGATTCCTAGAATGAGAGAGTGTGTTTCTAAGCATACTCCAAATATGAAAAATCAGTCTTCTGGATAAGAACCTAAGAGAGCAGAGGTTAATTTCTGATGTGGATGGGATTATGATTGCTAGAAAGAAGTAAATATGTTAGTCTTCCAATTTGCAATTAAACATGAAAATCAGCAGAGGCAAATATGTTTATTACTACAGACTTGGTTTTGATTTACATTTAGTCTCTAAGGAATAACAGAAACTTTTCAGTGAAGTTAAATATTAGGATGTATTCTTGCCGTGCGCAACAAATTCAAAATCTTTGAATCAGGAGAATGAAAGTTACATACAAATACATAGGCATTGTAAGCGATTTATACTCCATTCAGTAGTTCCCACAGGAAGCCTGTTCAGGTGGAACATGGACATTATTTTTAAANAGAAGATATCTCCCATAGAGATAAGGATCAGCCCTTCTCTTGTTTCAACAGATGGTGATAGAATACATTTTTAATTGTAAGCCAGGACAATAATGTAGGTGTAAATGCTATCATGAGCTTTAGAGGATATAATCATTCTGAGAATTATTCTTGCTAGGACAGATGCAGAAGTTAACTAGTAGATCTTTGTAGGTAAACATTTTAAGATACATACTTAGTAGCAGATGGCATAAAATGGCATCACATGTTGATCTCTCTCTTTTTCTCTTTCAATTCCACTGTCACTCATTTTGATGAATAGAAGGTCACAGCCAAAATGACACACATGAGTAATGCCTGAGGCCCAGATTAGGAAACAAGACTCATTTCAGGTCTGAACTTGACCATTTTAATGATGGTGGGAAGAGAAAGAACTATGCCCGATCAGATGGGACAAGCAGCTGACCTTCACTCCCTTCCTGGCCTGTAATGGACAGACATTTGGTCTTGACAAGACCTTTGCCTTGTCTCTTCCTCTGTCTCCATGCTCTAAGGCAGCAATATGTTCTGTTTTGGGTGCTAGCACTCCCAGAGTTCTTATGCTAGCCTTGAACAATCATCACAACTATACTGGGTACAGATTTCCTGAAGGACTTCACACAATATTAGATTCCATGATCTTCAAAAAGAACATATCGCCTCAGAAGACCATAAATCATGTAGGTGAGAGTATCTTTTAGAGAATGTGCAACACCTTAGAGAAAATGGGCCAGAAGACCAAAATGAAGGAAATCTTAAGCTCCTGAGATTGCTAGGTGAATATTTTCTTTGTCGTTGTTGGAGAGGTTTTTAGCACCTCTTCCTCAATTTATCTGCCTTGGAACTGAGATCACAGGGAGATACAGGATCTTCTCATTTAAATGATCTGCTCTTCCACTGTCATATAATTCAACAGCAGGGAATTGCAAATTCTCCTTTCCTGTCCAGCATATAGTAAGCACTGCTTGTATCTCAGATCTAGATGTGTCTGCTCCAGTGTGCTAGCACAAACAGTACTTGCTGGGTAAATCAAGGAGCTTTCTCTCTCACAGCTGTACTGCTGTGGCTTATATCTTTCACAAAGGTCTTAAAGTAGAAGATTTCTCTCCTTTACCCAAAATAATCACATTCAGCTTTTGGATTACAACTGAGATGGCAGCTTCACAGTCATTGCTGTTAAGTCACAACAAGAAAAATAGGATTACATGAAATTCAGCAGAGATTTTTTGATTAAGAGACATCAGCAAGCAACTGAAGATCTGTGAACACCAGTATTATTTAAGGTTCTCGGACTCCTTCATTTATAATAATTTCTGTGTGTTGCCACTGTGCTGAGTAGCTCAGAAAACTCCCATGAGCAAAGCAAAGAGTGATCCCAGTTCTGGGAGGAAGAATAAGAGAAGGCTGAGGGAAGTGACAGTCACACAGAGCATTTGCAGAACAGCCAAGATTACAATCCATGCTTCCTCCCTTTTATAAGTTTCCCATCCTTCCTTCCTTTTACTCGACTGTTGGCCAAATAAATATGTGCCTTCTATCCAAAGGTCTTTCTCCTGGTTTTATCATTATGATCAAGCTAATTGGGAGCAGGAGGGTAAATGAGGCATAGCTGATGTACGTGGCATGATGCCCAGCTGACGCTACTATTAAGCTGATGCCGGAAAAGTTAGGAAACCGAAGCCTGGCATTGAATAATAGGCCTATTGCAACTCAAGTGTGGGGCAGAGAAGATTTTCCTGCAGCTGGCACCATGTCTACAAGTGGTGTACAAGAGAAAGTAATGAATGACTTAGCTCTTTATGTTTCCAAAGTTCAAATCATCACAGTTCATCAGGCAGCCATGAGTCCGACTGATGACTCCATGTAGAAAGCAACAGTCATTTTCCTTAAGAGTGACAGATGAAAAATAAATTGCAGTTATAATCTCCTATTTCATGGGTTATGTTGGCAATTTAATGGACTGTACTTATTATCAGATTTAAGTTCTAGTTTCCTGTTTTCATATCTGATGTGAATACCTATAAATTAAACATTGCTTGTGATGAAGGATAACAGTTAACAGCTGACATCATAAACAAGGTACACTGGAGACAAGCTAAACTTTCATTTCAGAATTATTTTGCTCCATCAAAACAAGGTACTGGCATCTTGCTCAGCACTTTTTCCACTAAAAGCCCATTTGCCCAAAGGGGAGCATCTGTTAAGATCACTGCTGCCACATGGAAGCCTTTTCCCATATGTACTACATACAAAGTGAAATGGGGACAATTTTTTCAACACAAATGAAAAGTGTTTTTTAAGCAAAAGAGAATGTAAGCAGCTAAGTATTCTGCTGGTAAATTTGGGTGAAACCTTCCTTTATCACCATCTCTAGTCTGGTTATCCAAATATGCTAATCTGTTTTGAGTACCTGACTTTGGAAGGACAAGCCTGAGTTTCTTGGATTAGATACTCAAACCACCAAAGAGTTTTATGAAGCTGTGGAGCTGTTACTGAGTATGTTGCTGCTTGGATGGAGATGTTGATGATTTACAGGAAGGTTGCAGGTAATTAAAAGCTTTACAGAGTGGTAGCCATTAAAAAACAATTATTTACTATTGATTAGTATATTATCATGGGGCTAATTAAGCAGAGAAACAACTTATTCAGTGTTTCAATGGATTTGCATTGATGGGAATTTTCTTGAAGATAAGCTACTTTTCTAAAAAGTTTGGGAACATTCCAACAGAAAATCATAGCTAAAGTGCTCCTTTTGTAAGGGGTTGTGTTTTAATTACCATAGTGTTTCCTTCTGTTTTTTTCTGTCTGTGGTGATAGAAATGTAATAGGTTTCTATGCACTTATAAAAGAAGCTATTGCAATGTTTATTTGGGTTGAGCAACTATCTGGTAAAATGCTGTTCTTTAATATTTGATCTACATGTGTTTCCCTTTCGCCCTCACCACAAGTAGGTGTAGCCAGGAGGGACTGAAGAGTGGAGGCTGAGAACTGACTCAAGGCTCCTTTGCTCTACTGCTGGTTGTGTGCCACACAAAAACCACCTCCTAATCGCAGAGCTATAGATAGGGAACTTTCAGATCAAGTACAGAACTGGTTTTACAAGGCCATTTGCCTGTCATAAAAGCACAGTAGACATCTTAAGAAGATTGGAGAGGCAGAGGACAGAAACATGGCCAAGAGAGATGTGAAGTTCTTGTGGGTCAAAAGAGTCATAACCAGGAAACTACTCCAATGACCCTGCAGCACTCCACTGCAGTGTCTAGGAGGAAAGATTAACCCCTGTTCAGAACTCTAGGAAGAATTATAGATGCATGGGCCCCCCAACATCATAATGTTTTTCTATCCCAGGGTTTTTATAAGGGTTTGCTATTCCTTAGTCTCTTCCAGCAGCTGCTATTGCTGTTGTGGATTTGCAGCTGCTGTTTCTGTGTGGGCTTTGCTGCCATATGGCACCATAATTCACACTTACTTTCCACAGCTCTGCCCACTCTTCTAATATCCACAGGGTTATTGAACAGTACATCACCTTGTTCTTTGAAGAGAATGTTATGTGTTTGGGCTGTTAATCATGAATCCAACAGTTTTATTCCACAGACCTGAAGTCTTAATTAAAGTGATGCAAGATTTTTTAATCAATTGTCACTCATTTTCTGCAGTAGGTGGGAAATGTTCCTCTTTACACCGATCCTTACCTGGACTGCAAAGCTCTTATCAGTGGGCAAAAAGATGTCACCAAACATGCAATCTTTGAAAAGTGCAGTTTTCAATAAAGCATATCCTAGAGAAAGATCAGAGATAGTTTGTTTAACTGGGCTGAGAAAGTTCATTGAATATGATGTGCCATGAAATCAAACAGGCTGGAGGTCACTTGGGCTCATCTTTCAGTCTATCTGTTTTTCTGTTTAAGACCTGCAATGTCAGTGTTGTGGGCAGGTGGATGGGTTGATCTGTCTCTGGGCTTTCAAGCTTTTCTCTAGTACCACTGCACCCAGAGTAGAAGTCACCCAGCAATGAGAATGAAAGAAAGGGGAATTTGAATTTTTTTCTCTCATTCTTCTACTTTTTGTTGTTGTTCCTTTCTATGTTTGCTGCGTGTATAAAAATAGCAATGAGCTGTAATGATCTCTCATTTCTCCTGCCAGTATCCTCCATTAACAACACAGCTGGATCAGATACATTGGTACATGCTTGTGGCTCTCGATGGAAAGTAACACTTTTCTCAACCTCATGTAGTTATGCTCCTTTCTAGAACAAGAAAGAATTTGCTGTGTAGATATAATGATATCCATTAGAAAAATGCAGCCTATTATTAGACTAGAGACTTTCTTGTGGTCATTTAATCCAATAATGTAAACTATTCACCAGGCAGCACCACTAAGTGGAGAGCAACCTGTCTGGAGGGCATGGGATTGAACAGTTTAACTTTTATATCCAGAGTTGCAAGTTGTCAGCTGATAGCATCTTTGCTGTCTACTTTGTTGTAATGTGAAGTGCCACATACAGAAAATGGGGATGGCATATGAATAATAAATATTGCAGAGTAACAGCTGGAGTTTCTCAGGGTGCCAGTGTTCCTCTCTGTAAAATGCTTCCCAGTATAATCTACTAGGTGTCTCTGATTAAAGTGGAGACAGTATATACAATTACACCTAACAAAGAAATACCTCCAAACAAAAAGGGTCACTGTGTTGCCTGGAAACTGGAAGTCTGTCTAAAAGTGAGCACCTGCAGTTGCAGATCAGTGTTAATTTGTCCTGCTTTTGGGCAGGAGCAGACATTGACTTCAACCCAAGAGCAAGACACTTGTTTGTAGTCAGGAGGAACCCTGCCATAGCAGTGAGGGTGTCCTCCCTCCACTGGCAACATGGACAGAGTTCCATGTTCTGTCAGTACTGGACAGAGTAAATGGCATTTCACTGCACACCATGAGGCTGAAGTGTGGGGCTAAATCCCAAAATCTCTGTATGTAGAAGCCAAGGAACAGCCATACATATTTCTTATCCATTCTGGATAATACTTGGCTGTTGTGATGTGATTCTGGATTCTGTTCCTTTCAATGTGGGCATAGCAGCAAATTCAGGCACTGGGCATGAGACAAGGGTTTAGCTTGAGGATAAATTTTGTGTATATATGTTAATATGTTTTTTTCTTTGATTCACTGCTGGAGGAGCATTATGGACTTTTTCCTACAATATAATGTCACAATTAGTTGTGAGAGCCATTGAGCCTGTTATAAAGGACATTTCATGCTATCATATTTCCTGAAAATTTTTTCGTGCTTCTAAGAACAAGAATATACACCAAATTATTCTTAAAGTGGCAATTATCTCCATGTGGATTTAATTAGAAAATTACTAAAGAGAAAGTAGGGTACTTTCTTTTTACAAATGCAAGTTTCAGGGAAAAAAATGAGTAAATCTTACTATCTTGGTAGCCTTTAAAATGATAATAATAATAACAACAATAAAATCTTGTTCTCAAAAGGCCAGGAAAGCATTTGATGTAAACAGATTCAGCTCCATGGAAACTCATGGATTTTTGCCAATTGATACCAATTTAGAACCTGACCTTTCATGCAGGGATATAAAGTAGCCTTATGGCAACTGCATATTTTGAAAATGACAGATTCTTTTAAGACACATTTTACAGAATAATTGACCCTTAAAAAGAATAAGATTTGATAACAGAAAGTCTACGATAAGTGGGGGGTTTTGTTTTTGTTTTGTTTTGTTTTAATTTGGGAGGGGTGGCACAGTGGATAATTTTCTTGAAGACCATGACTGTTACTCCAGGTTATATCACATTCAGCCTCAGTATTTAAGAAAATTCAATTGATTTTAATGGACTTGTTCATAATTCAAGGGGATTATTCAATGACAAGTTGTTAGAATTGAATCTTGTCATAAATAGAAATAAAACTTAATTTGTGAAAGACAGATGAAACAGGGTAACATCTTTTCAGCTTAGGCCCTTAAACACTAATATTTCTGTGTCATTGAAGGGAAGCTTGTAAAAACCTTCTTGACACTCACATACCCTCATGCTGAGGTGGCAGGTTACTGTTTCCCACTGTGAACCTCTAGCAGCAGTCATGTCCTCTGCATCATACACTGCCATTTTTTCTTGGAAACAGAAAAACCTGAATCCAAGACTTCTTTATCTGATGAAGATTCATACAGACCCTATTGCAGGGTGACCAGCCTTCCAGTGCTATAGTGTCCTGGATACCAGTCTACTGGGCCCCCATGGTGTAAAAGGCTGTGCAGTGTGCAAAAGGCAAATGGAAATGTTGCTCTCTGGGTAGAAGGACAGAATCCTTCCCCTGTCAGGTATTCCTCTTCTGCTCCTTTCTACTGTTGGCAGGTGCCCAAAGTGGAAGTGTATCAATGCCTGAATTACATCCCTCACTTGTGTTCGTTGTCCATTAAAAAGGGCAATGGGATACACTCTGTATCCTAACAGTGTATTAGCCCTCCTATGGCAGTATTTGAGAGGAGCTGTGCATGGCAAAGAGCTTCATATTGTTCCTCTGTGTCTTGTCATCACATAGCAACACAAGTGGATTTCTGATCTGTCTCCTACCTGCTTAGTTTTTCTTTCTTGTGGTAGAACACCTTCACTCTCTTACTACTTCTGCCTCAGCCTTTACCTGGGAATTTCTACCCACATCTTCTCTCCTTCTTGATTGCACACTTCTTGTTTGTTCCATTATACCTAAGCAACTGAGGACAGCAGCCTTCAAGAGCTGCTTTTGTGGCCCTGCCTCAGATACCTCACTGTTCATGGGGTAGCATTTGACTGTGCTTTACAAAGTGGTTTGGAAGTCTTAGCCAGAGCCACTGTGAGGTTTTTTTCCATGGATACACATTTCCATGTCTGTTTGATGTCTCTTCACTTACCAGTGGCCATGCTGAGACTATGCAGCTGGAGAGGGGTAGTCTTAGTTTGCTACTCATTCTCATGTTCCACAGGGTAAGGAGGCAAGAATACCTCTTGTACAGGTCTAATGGTCAACTTTGTTCTGATTCCTGGCAAGACGTACAAATTATCAAGGATAGTGTCTGAATCAAATAATGTAACACACAAATTACCTACCTCTTAGTTCTCAGCCTATAAACACTAAATCTGCAAAAGTGTGTTTGATGGAAGATCAAAACAAAAACAATAGGATATATTACAGAAAACGTCTATTTTAGCAGCTATGGCATGAATTGCAGAACTAGTAATTTCAGAATCAATTAGAATATTCTGTCTTTTAGATAAATGACAACTATAACTGTGTGTGGTTTGGACTTAAGAGTGAAATGAAATCTCTGGAATTTGGTTTACAGAGATGTGCTGGCAATAAGACTGGGATGAGGCTAAATATAAAAAAAAATCAAATAAGGCAAGTTTTTGAGGGATGTTTAAAGGAGAAGAAATCTTGTTTTGCACTTAGATTACAACAAGTGAGCCACATTATTTGGAGAAACACACATGGCAAACACACATAACACGGCTACATTACTCTATCACTAGATACTGTGTTAACTTATCAGTAGAAAGATAATTCATTATCTTACCTTTTGTAAGAATAACGCTGTACATTAATAAAAAATCACACTAGTGAAGATAAGGTATTGGAGTGCAGCAGTGTGTTTATTACAAACCAAAGAAGATATAATTAAAAAAGTAGAAAGTACAAGGAACAATTAGTGTAGTGCTTAGTGCTTCATAGGTAAGCATTGATTTATTTAACTGGCTCCATCTTAACTCTGCTCCAGAACCAAAAAAAAAAAAAATAAAAAAAATAAAAAAATCAGATCTTTGCATATGTAGACACGAATGTAATTTAACAAAACAGGCTGAGTCATGAATTTAATTACACAGCAAGTGCAAGTAAAATGTTTGTAATGCTGTTATAGAAATGTGACTGTGATAAACTCATTCACATTACATTCTGTTTCTAATTCAATTTCCATGCACAAGCCCAAATTGAAGGGTTTTGCTCTGTCGCTACAGATATAACAAAACCAGTATAAAGGAGGACATGTTTTGTCAGTCTTTCAATAGTTGGATATTACAAAGCTATGTCTTCCTTCCTAATAAATGCTATACTTACAGTTAAACAAACAAAAAAACAATTTTATAGCCAATCTATCTTTATGTCCATGCATATAAACTTCATTAAAATAAAATTTGAAGCATCCACCATAAAATTGTATATGAAAATTCATACTGAAAATGAAAGGGGAATAAACTAAAATAGAATTTTTGACATACAGCAAACTCTATGGAAAAAGAAAATTCAGTCCTTGAACTTTCTTCTTCTCATCATTATCAAAATTTTAGTACACCATCACCTCACAGCTATAATTTTGTTAATGATTTATATTATTAACGTCTTAAAATGAATCTACATATTTGTTCTTTGCCTCTGTGCACTATATGAACTGCAATCCCTGTCTCTGCCTATCTTGGATTTCTTGGATTTATGTTACAGGGTGGTGAAATGTCTATACTGTAATGAACTGATTAGTTTTAGAATGAACAGTTTAGGGATCAATTGTCCAGAGAGCATACAATTTTTATAAAATACTCATCTTTTTTGGTAACACTTTCAAGCTCCTGCTTGGCTTTTTTTTTTTTTTCCCCTCCATATCACAGCTGGATGTAAGGGTCAACAGTTGAATATACAAGCAAGCAATTTCCTATTGGGAGGGGAAGAGCAGTGCACCCCTGGTAAATAGCCATGTGCTTATTTTTACCCACTGTTTTTATGTAAAAGAAGTGTGGGGAAAGGACTGTAGATTAACTAGGCACACACAGGAAGCAGCTGATATTGATAAGCCCTTTCATTGAGATGAGTTGTCTGATGGTATGCTGGTCATACCATCACAGGATCCCATCCAGAGTCTTGACGTTGGAGAGTTTGGTAAAAGAACTTAATACTTTGTTTTGATTTGTGTTCTACAAGATTTACAGTTGGCTAAATAAAAGTCCTGATTCCTTGGCAATCATATGTGTACTGTTGAGGTATAGGTTTCTGGTGCTGTACTTATTTTTGATGCCAATATAAAGCTTCTGACACAACAGTAGCAGCAGGAGTGTTATGCCAAGTATAATCTATACTGTGATTTGCAAGAAGAAAAAGCACATTTAAATTGTTTCCTTAGGACTTGAACTTGTCAGGATCATAGCCTAAACAATGTAGCAACTTACCCAGTGCCAGAGCGATGCATGGCCAAATTCTGCACCAGAAGAAGCCCTTTTTAATAAAAGGAAACATTTGGGCTTTGATTTTTGTTTGACATTTGGCAGTACAAACTGTTCTGGGCAAGTAAACATGATGGAAATGGTGTATCGAAAGTAATTTTTATCACTAACCCAAGCAGTAAGTAACAAGATCGTGACATCCTCACAAAAGCTTACATCAAGGTTAGCCTTTGACTAAGGCAGGAATAGACATAGGCCAGAGCTACTATCTCTTGGAAAGGAGGGAGAATGGAAACTGAAGCCCTCTGTGCCTGTTCCATTCCAGGAGTAATCCAAAAAGACAAGAAAGACAAGAAATAAACATTTTAGCCTGAAAAATGCTTCATTGCCCCTCTTTTTTTGTGCACAATTTACTTTAGTAAATATGTGTTTTTTATAGGTGGAATATAATATATGAGAAAAAAAAAAACAAACAAAAAAGAGAAAGTGTATATATTTTGATTCCTGAATCCATTTAGTTTCTCTTTGGATAAATTAGGTTTCTGCAGATTCACCACCTTAGCATGTCCACCGCTGAGCCAGTTATGTATTCCCAATGCAATCTGTTTGGATTTTTTTGCTTTTTCTCAATACAGAAGAAAATAAAAATGAACCTAAGCAAGCACTAGATAAAAATAACTTTTTATATACACTTTGCCTCACAGATGGTGCAAAGGAAGTTAAATAAATAGAAGTGGAGATCTTTTTTCTTCAAGCTACAGTTTAAGAACACCATTCAAAATATTTAAAAGTCGAATACCAAAGGAATTTGTTTATCAGACCTAATTTGTGTGTATAAAATCCATCAGTTGCATTTGCACTTCATGATTCCACCTTGCTTAAAGTTGAACTTAAGCGAAAGATCTCAGAAATGGATGGACTTTTAATATAAATTAAAAACAAATTCAAGATTCTTTCTGTAAGTTACTTCAGCCTTTTTAAAAGGATGAACACTCATCATGACTCCTTCAGAATTCACTTTAATACATATTTGATGAGATTTGAAAGAACTCAGACTTAGAAATTCTCTTTTATTTAGGCTTTTCTAAATATTGAAGTGGAATCAATCTTGGATTTAAAGGAATATTAGCTCTCTCCTCACATATTCTGTCTAGTCGTGTGAGAGCTGCCTATTGTACCCAAATACAACAGTTTCTTTAGCAGTGCTGAATTTTAGAGACTAAAGACAGCCTCTCCTCAATGGGGGTTACTACAAGGGGAAAAAGAAATTTTCAGTGTGTCAGGGAAGGGACAATCTAATCCTCTTTGCTGGTACATCTGCTCTGGCAGTTTTGCTCTACAAATCAAAAGACATCCCATTAATTAAAGTTCCTTTTGCTTTCATTTTTATTCAGCTCAAGAAATGTGACCACTATTCAAAAAAAAGAAAAAAAAAAAAAGGTTTCAGCCCACTTTACTCACAAATATTCACCACACAAGTGCACACACTTTGTGTGGTTTCTCTTTCTTTCTTTCTTTCTTTCTTTCTTTCTTTCTTTCTTTCTTTCTTTCTTTCTTTCTTTCTTTCTTTCTTTCTTTCTTTCTGTCTTTCTTTCTGTCTTTCTTTCTGTCTTTCTTTTGCTCTTTCTTTCTTTCTTTCTTTTGCTCTTTCTTTCTTTCTTTCGCTCTCTCGCTCTCTCGCTCTTTCGCTCTCTCTTTCTTTCTTTCTTCTCTTTCTTTCTTTCTCTCTTTCTTTCTTTCTTTCGCTCTTTCCTTCTCTTTCCTTCCCTCTCCTCCTTTTTCCTTCCCCTGTTTTGTAGAGAACCTTCTTTAGCAAAGTGCGATACATTCAAAGAGTCTTATAAAACAAAGCTTTCAGTTCCTGGTCAGCAACAAACTCATCTTTGTTCATGCAGCTCTATTAAGGAAAGAAGGCCAATTTTATGCAGGTTTCTATGGTCTGCAGCACAAAGGCATCTATCTGCATGCAAGCTATCTGGCAGCCACACAGCAGACTATGAGATCATCTATTTTAGCAATCGCCAGCTGCAATGAGGAACTGTAAAAAATTATAAACTGGTTTATATAGTGCCTTTCCCCCCGCCCCCCCCTCCCCCCCCAAACAGGCAGCACTACAGATTTATGTATTGTTTTGTGGACAGATAACAAGTGCAACTCATGGGGTGCCTTCACATCTAGATCTCAGGATCTAGTCTGCATTTTCCCTGTGTGTCTAGGTCTGTTTTCATTGGACACTAATGTCATCTATCTTAAGCAGGAAGTGATGCTCGGCTGCTTTATCCCTGGGGTTTTAACTGTTGTCTAAGGAATTCTGGCCCTTTATTTGATGGACTTTTACTGTGCTTTTGCTACCATCCACTATTATTCCGCAGTGGGTGGCCAGCTATTTAACACTTGCCAGTTGCATCATACACTGCCCATAAAGACCACATACTGTAGTTTCACAGCATGAAGAAAATGAGAATATTTCAGAATATCTTCTCATAGAAGAGAAAGATGTTTTTAGAAGGAAACTTGAAAGGAATTGGAAGGACTTCTATACAGAAAGATGAGCTGTCCAAGGCAGGATGCATACCCTGATCTAAAACACAGTGGAAAGACTCCCTTTCAATCCAGCTGGATTTGAACTGTACCGGTGCTGTAGATGGACTTATAAAAATGAAGGGTCTGGGCTGCATTTAGATACACAGTTCAGTTTCCTTGTTTATTAGCATAGGAAGAGGAGAACTGAGTGTCTGAGTAAAGACAGAGTTAACCAGAGATTTCCTGATTTCCTGAAGGACAGTTTTACTGCTGTGCACAGCACCCACCTTATGAACAGATGAGCAAGATACCATAATAAGGTATAGTGGAGAATTGTACTATGTCAACCCTTGTGCAAAGAAACCCCTTTGAGCTTGTTTTATCATGCTGTGACTGCCAGAAAGACAGTGTCTTATTGATGGACGATGCCTCAGGGTTGTTTCTCCATGTAGTTAAATTAGCACTTCCCTAAATTTGAAATCTAAGCATACTGTATCAGAAGTATTCTCCTGAATTTATCAACGCAATTCTAAAATGATAAAGCTGCGAGGTTTAGAATTTGTTTGCCCATATTTTCTGAATATAATGTTTTGGTATTTTTAAAGTAAAAAATTCTAAAAATCATAAAAGAGGGTGGAAAAACAGGATAATAGTCATGCTTTCTGTTGAATGTGATATATATTTACCTGAAAAAGAAAAACCAATATAAGATGCTCCCTTTCAAGCATGTTTGAGTGAGAACTTTATTACACAGGTATAGAATGGATTTACAAGCTTTTGTCATCTAGTAGCAGCATTTTGGAAACAATAATACTCTGTAAATAGAGAATACTGTGTACTTTTTATTAAAGCAGGATATTCAGTTGCAGCTAGTTTGAAAGAAAAGCTCACCATGTTAATGAAAACAAAGTCTTTACATCCAGCATATTCTGACTTAAATAGTGTGGTTCTGCAACGAGTCCAGTGATTCTTCATACCACAGCATCCATTCTGAGGTACAGAGCAATAGATGTAGAACAAATGAATACATCATATTTACAGAATCACATTGCACCAGAGAAGAAGAAATTCTACAAAGTGTGACATTTACTGCTGTAGAAAGGTGACTGTCTTCTTTCTCCCTCTCCAGATGAAAGGCAAGCTTTGCCTTTAGGTTATACACTTGTAATGCCCTAAGTAGTAGAAATACATTATTACTTTGTATTATTAGCAATACTGTATCTTTAGTTCGTATTAATATTACTGTTTACTAGCCTCAGCCCACAGCAGCAGATGTTGTGTAAATGCTTGTGGGAACTCTATGTGTATTTGAGAAGATGGGTTCTCACATTGCTTTTAGCATTTCTTATAAAAGCCAAAAAATAAGCCTTGTTTTGTTCCCAACTATGAAAGAGAATTCAAGCCTTCAGTAACACCTTTGTGAGTGGGTGAGAAGTGAGCTATATTTCAAATGAATTATTTAGCCACCCACACACAGATCTAGATAGATGATTAACCCATTATTGTGTCTTTTCTTAGTGCATTTTTCATGACTATAGTTGTAACACACATATGTGTGTGCATGCACACAGAGACACAGCTACTTGAAAACTTGGGTAACCTGACATATAATACAAAGAGTCACAGTTCTCAGTAAACATTCTCCTTGGAACCATATTAAAATACACACCTGTGTGTAAGAATGTTTGGAATAATATTTCAGAGAATTGAAAAATATGTAGCTATTTCTGAGGATAAAGCAAGATTTCAAGAAAATATATTTGCATATCTATTCAGTGAGCTGCTATAGGATTGTTGGAGGAACTTCTGGGTGAAGTCCTCTTTAGGCTATGAGTCAAAAACCTCTCATGAGCTGAATTTACATATAAACTCTGAGGTCCCATGATTTATTTGCTAATCGTGAATTACTATAACTTAATCTTCTGCCACATGTCAAGTAGGCCCTCATAGCAGGCTGCCTGCCTGCTACATGGGAAGTAAGAAAAATTTGACTGTACCTAACCTGCAAAGGAAGAGCCATCTAAGCCTCATATGCAGAGCTTAGCAGGTTAAGTATAGCAGTTATTGCTGCTCACCTGCAATGAGGTAACTATTAGGCTAAAATAATTATAAGGCTTCTATTGGATTTATGTTTCTAAGTGCATAAGTCATTTTAGAAAATGGGTCTTCAATGGCCTAAGTAATTTAGGCACTTCTGAAGATTTTACCTTAAGCAGTGATAATTCCTTCCAGCTTTACAGAAATCAATCTATCCTGTGCTTTTACACTGTGCTGAAGGGTGAATTTTGCTACTGGATCTATACACTGTGAAATCTTCATGATAATAATCCTTAATTCTTCTTTGCAATGTAGTATCCAAGAAAGGAGAAAAAATTCTTCAGTAGAAGAAAGACTTCATTTCCCTAGGAGTTTTTAAGTGATAAGTTAAATTCCATGGTAATAGCTAGCAAGGACAATGTATACATAAATCGGGATGTTGGATATTTCTAATCCAGTGTCTGGAGCCCAGAGGTCAGTCAAGTTTCCCCTTTTTTCCTGATCTCAGATGCTTTTCAATATGCAAAGAAAGGGTTATATATCCTGTAGCCAGTGGTTCTCCTACTGTGCTAGAGACGAGGATACTAGTTGGATATCTAAATATTGGTATGCACCTCATAAATTATGTCCAAATAAATGCAAACTTTGGTTAGGATGAGTCATTTTGAAGTTCTATACAGCTGCTCTAAGAATGTAGAAATCCATGATCTGATTTACCCATAAAGGGAAAGGCTGATTTTGTGATTAAGCTTCTGCTGAGGTCTGAAGCAATGTTATGTCAGTTTTTAACAATCTGTTTTTCCTTAAGTTATGGGAATTTTTATACCGTTATACTGATGCTTGGAAAGAAAAAGTAATGAAGGTAATTTCTCCAAATGAAGTCTTAATTTATGCAAGAAATTAATTGTTCTTTGTTTTAATAGATGGAACACTCTGTTCATATATGTGTGTAGTGTAATGGAGCCTAATTTGTCATTACTTATTTAGCACCAGATATTCTGTGCTATTCGAAAAACATATGTCAAGCACAGAATTATTTATTGCCCTTCATGCACAGGAAGTTCAAACCACCTGACAAGGAAAATGTGTACTCCTATTTGATGCTATTTTAGAGAGTAATAGCGTCTATCTTTTACCTCATTCAAGTTTTGCATAATCATATGGATTTAAGAAAGTCAGTATGTCTCATATCCTGAAGACACCACATCCAAAGATCAAACACCATGGAATTAATACTTCATTTTGAGTAGAAGAACCAGCAAAAATTCTTCCTCTCAGATCTGACCTTCATTGTAAGTCCAGCCTTTCAGGGGATGTAGGTAGGTTCAAAAAGAGCTCTCATAGGATCTTCATGGACTAAAAGAGCAATGTTCTTTGTTACTTGACAGATATGACTGCTTCCAACAGTTAAGGGCAGAAATATGATCCAATTCTGCTTTTAGGTGACATCATGAGAGATTTTTTTTTGGACTGTGGGATAAGTTTTCATGCTCATATTCCATGAGTCAAAAGATATGTTTGGACATCTGGCTTCTTAAAACCAGGATGGTGATTCTTCAGCTGATTTGCCTCAACTGAGTTTCATGATGCCTTCACAGTAAAGCTTTCTCTTTCCCCTACCCACAGTACTGTATTTTGCAATGGTCACATTGCAGCTCAACTGTTATTTGGCCAAAAATTCCTTGTTCCTTACCATCAGATGACAGCGCACGTATTTATAGAGCAGCTTAACAGCACTATACAGGGAGTTGGAGGCTTTGATGTGCATTTGAAGGAATAAAAGGAAAAAGACCTTTTTGGTCCTATTAAGGGCTGTTTTCTAGAGTTTTAATTGCTACTAGTTGAGATAGATGTAAATACTAAAACTTTCATTTCAACTAATAGGGTATGATACTTTATTTTCTCACAGTGAAGACATTACATTAAAGCAGATTACACTAGCCACCTCTTATCAAAAAAGCAAGTGTTCATATGTTACAGTGAGGTAATTTTTCATAATTTATTTCCATGATCTAAAGAAAATCAAGATACAACTTAGATATTTATAAAAATATAAACATAAATATGTTTATTAAAAAAGGAGACATCATTAGATGCAATCAGTCTCTAATCTAGCAGGCAAAGGCAGTATCTAGAAGTTAAACTGGATAATTAGGTAGAGGGTACATATTTTTAGCTTTTTTTTTTTTTTTTTTTTTTTTTTTTTGTGCTAGCTGGAACAAAACTTCTAGGGAAATCATGCCTGACTCAAACTTCAAGCCTTGCTGGTATGCTTGAGACAGATTTATTCACTATAGTGGTGTTAGTGGTCTGTTGTCTTCTTGGTTCTAGAGTAAGGGATTCTATATAATTCATGATATTTTATATTACTTTGCCTATCCCTAACTTTCTCACCTCATTCAACAGGTGGAATATCAGTTATCTATTAGTTCTCTATCTGTTAGGGGAAAAAGGATCACTGAATAATGCCCTGTAGTCTGTGCTGGGCATGGTCATGCTTCCTTACATGTCTCAGGTCTCATGATGTCTGAATGACAAAAGTTGTAATTCATCCTGTCTAACTTCAGATATCTGTGCTGCTGTGTCTATGCTGAAACTAACTGTCCATGGCTTCACTTACATCATGTAGCTATTTTCAGGATGCAAGTCATCACTCTATAATGAGAATGTAAGTAAAAATGAATAAAAAAACATAAACTCAAAACATAATGTGCTCAATTTTGGGGCAGTAAATGTGGTCACTGGAAAATTCTGCCATTTGATGTTTTCAATTGTAATTTATGACAATATTACGGCATTCCATTAATTCCATTAAAGGAATGTCAGAATTTCTTTGATCTTGAGGAATTTGGCATTCAAAAATGTACAGCTTCAAAATTCATTGCCCTAGGACTTGGCAGCTGTTCCACTGAAAAGAGGGGCCTCTCATTGTCTTCAGTGGATCTAGGAACACATCATGGCATCTGATTTTTAAACACACTTTGCACATGCAGCTGCCATCAACTTAAGTGAAATCTGACATGCACCTCTGAAATAGGGTTTATATGTTGGGATGCAGTTATCTCACTAACATAGGGTCTGATAAATGAAAGAGTAGGATGTATTGTTCCTTCACTTACACCTCACACCACTAAAAAGCAATACCTGCTACACATTTACGTCATCACTAAAAGAGCAAGAAGCTTCTGATTCAATCTTCCTACCCTGATGAGACTTCAAAACTAGTCATGGTTAGTATTATTCATTATTTATGATAGAAACACCTTCTGTGTTTTACATCAAATAGTATATATCCAGATTTGAAAAGGTGAAGCAATGACAACATTTTGATATTTTTGTGTAAGTGTGCATGCTGACTATCTTTAAAATGGAGATGAGTCACAGATTCAACACACTGTAACATCCATAGAAATGCAGTCACATGGGAACATCAGTATGATTGCAGCAGCAGGATAAGACTCAAGTCAGTCTTGAATGAAATACTGAAGAAGTGTTAGTTTACTTAAGTAATTCATAGAATTCAGCACCTAGCTGGTTGAAAATCTTGTGGAAATATAAATTCTGAATTTGGTTAGAGAATATGCAGTTCCTTAAGCTGAAGAACTATTAGATCTTTTAGAGCAGAGTACTTGCCATTCCAGTGGAAAGGTTAAAAACCCAGACAGAAAGCAATGCATCTAGATGTGGAGGTGTATGTCTTGTAAAAGTTTAATGGAAATACTGGGAGCCTTGAGAGAAGCCAGCTGTATCCTGGGCTGCATCAAAAGCAGTGTGGCTAGCAGATCCAGGGAGAGGATTCTGCCTCTCTGAAAAGAGAGAGCTTAGGGGTGACCTAATTGTGATCTTCCAATATGGACCCTACAAGAGAGATGCAAAGGGGCTTCTTACAAGAGCATATAGTGACAAGACTATATGTTGGGAGGGAATGTCTTCAAACTGAAAGAGAGTAGCTTTAGATTATATATTAGGAAAAAAAGCCTTTATTGTGAGAATGCTGAGACACTGAAATATGTTATCCAGAGAATTATGGATGCCCTATCCCTGGAAGTATTCAAGGCCAGGGTGGATGGAGCTCTTGTTGCCAGATGAAGAATTGTTTGCATGTAGTGGATTAATACAATACTTATTCTTCATAAACCACTAGCCTATGGATCTGCACAATGCTCATTCTGTAGGATGATGTTAAGCATTGAGGAAGAAGAAGAACTGGAGAGTATCCAGCCCAGTTATGCCTACTTTTTACCAACTGACCAGGCAGTCAAGTATGACTTTGGGTTCACTGACTACCCAGGACTACCAAAGAGGTCTCTGGGACAGAAGAGCACATGAGCATAGGGGAGGGAACATATGTTAATGATCTTTGAGAAAATGATTATCATATTGATGCTTATCCCAGGAAAATCAATTAATGTGTATGTAAAATATAGTATATAAACAGAAGCTCTTTCTGTACTCAGGATGAATGATATTTCAGAGGAGATACCTGCTTGTGCATCTGGTAGAATAAAGAATACCTGTTTCTTAATCCTACATAAGTGTTAAGGAATTTTATTTTTACCTATTTTTGATAACACTCTGAGTGACTTGATCTAGTGAAATGTGTCCTTGTACAAGGCAGGGGAGTTGGAACCAGATGATGTTTGAGGTCTCCTCCAATTCAGATCATTCTATGATTCTATGATGCCAAGATGCAGGAGTGGAGTACAGAGAGGAAGAAATAATTTCAGAGGATTACTGCCAAGTAGTGGTGATCATGAGACTCATTTCATTCACTAGTTGTGTAGCCTGAAATCCAAATTCACCTGGATTTTTGCTCTGAAAAGGAAGTGAGAATTGTTTTATTTGTTCCAGGGAACATAAATGGGGAAACTGACTAAGCCACGTATACTGAGAGCAAGGGCTACAATGCCTGTCCGAATGATGGGGAGCTAGTGAAACCTGGATGGTTGAGAGCCATGCTGCCAATTGGGAAAGAGGGAGGTTTATTTCAATGTCTCATAATGACTCTTAGAGCATGCCCTTATTATGAGCTCTGTAAATGTTAACCACATCACTTTCAGCTTCCATTTACTGTAACTGGAAGTTATTGTCCAATACATGAAGCCACCTACCTTTTATGCTTCCTTCAAAGGCTAAATACAGTCATCTGAATAGACTACTCAAAGCCCAAAACTGTCAGGTCTAGTGATAAGCACTGTCCACAAATCCACAAATAACTTAAATTGAAGGACATTTAAGATGTCATGTTTCACCTCGCAAATTACTACAACTCTGTACTGTGTTGTCATAAACATGATATTTCTTTTCTCCCATCCTAAGTGGTTAGAAGTTTCTGAGAAGAAGCTGCCTGGTGCTCCATCTACGGCTGGCAAAAGGACAGAAGCACAGCTCAGTAAAGAGGTGCACTCCATGTGTATTCAGGCAGTTGCAGTTTGGAACGTAAAGATTTTTAGAAACAAAGTACAAAAGTACTCTTGAAAGTTTTAAATAAACTATCCAGAAGATAGGAAAGTGTGAAATGTGATTTAGTCCAGTATTGAAACTAAAACTGATTGTGAGGTCACTTTTTCATCCAGCAATTTGAGGTAAATGCCTCTTCTGTTTTTCTTTAAAGTCTTGTTAGGTACTATGTAAGATATCCATCAACAGAGTAAGATAACCATCCTTATTTTGCTACTTTTGAGCAGAAAATAGGTTCCTAAATTTTCAAACTGCACAGATTAATTTTGATTTCCAAGACATGTAAGGCAATGTTTTGAAACATTTTAATGAAGAGCAATAGATGAGCAAACTAAGTTGAACTGTAATTCAAGAAGTGACAAAGGGATAAAGTGATTTCACTCCATAGTCCAGCCATGGATTGGTCAGCAGGGTCAATGGTAAACTAATCTTTGCTTCTCTGTATTTTTTCTTGGAAAGATTTTTGTACATTATTTTTGTAGTTTATATTCTCCTGTCTTTTCCTTAATTCTTCAATACTATTAAGTCTTTTGCAAACGTTTTATAGTCTGTTCCAAGAATGGTCTGGTTTTTTCCACTATATTTCTTTCTCTTTCTCTTTTGCCAGTTCGCAGCTGGGGAGCTGTCTTTTCCTCTGCACTCCCTAGGCACCACAGGTTGAATTGTCTAAGAGGAGACTGACTATGCAATTGCTCATATAGAAGCAGTTAAAGGCAATTAAATAAGGCTGCTGAATACAAAACAAATATTTGACACTCCACAGTATCAGTGTGTCTTTAAGTGAAGGGAGAAAACTACAGGTTTTAAGTCTTGAACCTCAGTGGTTCTCAAAATTTACACCTCTCAGACATGAATTTCTGCACCCTACATGAGATGAGGGTTTCGCCTTGTCTCAGTATCTGGACCCAAGTAGGAGAAATCAAACATGTATAGCTGTGACTATATCCTTTTGTAGGAGGTGGAATGTAGGAGTTTGGCCAGAAAAGATGGTAGAAGGTGTTTTGCCACCTTTTATTATTGGTTAATCCAGCTGGGGAAATGCTTTCTCAGTAAAATCCTCTTGACTCATTATTTCCATTAGCGGCAACTTGTGTTTGAGACAACTATAAAGATTATGTTCTTTCAGCAGCAACAGAGGTGTTCAAATAAAAAAAAAACAAACCAGCTTTTAAAGTCAAAATACATGACTTCTGAGTTCCTTGCATATACCTTGCTTTTTAGAAAGGTGAAAGCTCAGGTAACCCCTCGAGGATTAAGCCATTCAATTTTCAAATAAATAAGGCCATTCTTTGGGGCATATAAAGCTATTTTTCATCATGAAGCCTTTGCTTCTGCAAAATTCTCTAACTTTGTAAGCTGCTTGGGATCACTTCAATCTTAAAAGCAATTATTTATTTTGTTACTCTCAGTGAAAAAAAGGCAAAGTCCTAAATTGTCATTGAAAAAAAATTAAATAAATAAATAAATATTTTTCCCCCCAGTAAAAGTGAGTTCTGCTTATTTAAATACATCAGACTTTCGTGAGAACTATGTGGCTTCACTGTACTTTATAATCTTGGTAATTTTTGGCTGCATAGTGAGTACTTCTTTACCTGCTATGTCTTTGCTACGGCTGTGGGAATGCAAGAGGGAAAACAAAATGCATAATGAGTTCTGGCTTGATTTAGAAGAAACTCTGTATCTGTCTGCCCTTCTTATCCCTGAAAACAGATGTGTTACTCTGCAGGGAGAGATCGTGACTGATATTGATACTAGAAAAAGACTAAAAATTCATTGGGGAAATCAAATGAGACTCTGAGGAGCTTCCGAATAGTTAATAAGAGTAGTTATGAAGGAAATATATTCTTTAAATTTCTTTTAATCTTCCTTTTAATTGCTCCATTTGCACACGAGTGCTTCAACATTTATACTTCAGGGAAATTTTAGACAGAAGAAGATATTTTTCATGAAAAGGGATTTAGGTGCACATCTGTGTTTTAAATGAGCTTAATAAAAAGATCTCCTGTGGTGCTAATGATAGCTGGAAGGTTTTGCTCTTTGGTCTTCATAATCGGAGTCTGAGACAACATCTAAGTACTTTGTTCTGAGCATCTCTGTTTAAGTGATTTTCCACTCCTTTGCTAAAATTTGCTAAAATTACTGAGAATACAATAATGGATTATTCTTCCTGAGACTTAAATTTATTATCTTTCCAAGTCATACTGAGACACTCAGAGAGAAGACCTGAATGAAATATTATCTCTTCCTTTATTTCTGTGCAAATAACACAAGATTTTTACACCTTCCCAGTAAAAATAATTATTCAAGGAGTTTGTTTATTTTGTATCATATGGATTTTTAGTGAAATGCCACAGTCACACAACCTAAAAATTCCATCCAGTTTTTAGAAAGAATAATTATTCATGATTCATCCAAATGATAGTAGTTGCATTTTAGTAGACTTCATAGAAACTGAATATTACTTTCCATCATAAAACTTCACCAGGCTTGATCTGAATTTCCATTTCTCAAGGAATTCTGAGAGATAAAATGAAATAAGGAGCCAAACATTCCAGAATTCTTGAAAAATTAAAAATTCTAATCAATCTCCTTATGATGTTTCATATTCATACATGGAATATGGTCTGTGTGGATAAGATTAAACTACTAATTCCTATGGTATCTCTACTAAGAAAACCAAATAATTGGTTTTTTCTTTATGATAGAATACACATTTATATTTAGTATAAGATAAGAATTGAAATGATGACATAAAAATGCATTTTTTTCCTTTATCAAGATGAAATATAGTTCAGATCTGTTGAAGTGAGCATTAGATAATTTTGGAATTGCATTGAAAGTAGAGGAAAATAATTAAATATTTCTACTACATTGTGATTAGCTTTGATCAGAGCTACACTGTTGTTTTTATTGAGGTTGCTTGGATGTATCTTCTACTTGCAAGAAGAGAAGGGAGTGATTATTCCAGAAAGACATTCACGTTTGTGTGAAGCAATTTACATAAGCTGAAATCAGCATTTTTTGGAAAGGATATTGTTCCCTGTACACTCAACTTTGAGCCCTCAGAAGCCACATCAAAACCATTGCTAACTGAAGTGGGGTGATAATTATGGCCATTATGTCAATAAATAAAAGCATGAGGTAGAATTTTAAAACTGCTCCCTGAACAGGTGTGATTCAAGTGAACTGAACAGATCTCCAAACTTTAAAGCAACAAAATTAAACCAGATTAATTGCAACCACAATTACCCCATAAAATTACACATAGCTTGCATCTGATGAGTCAGGCTGATCCCTGGATCTGGCAATGAAAAGATGTCTTGCCTCCAGGTGAAATTACCTGCAGATGGCTACCTCAAGCATAGGCATTTACATGGCAGACATCTGAAGTGAGGTGCAGAGGATCCCATCTGTAGGAGACTTTGTATGTCTTGCTCTTCTTCCTGTCTCTTGTAGAGGAGCTGAAAAACCCTGATGCCATTGCCAGTCATCAAGGTGTTTGCCCAGAACCCAGCTGGTTGTCACTACCATCATTTACTGCCTGTTGAGGTTTTTTATACCTTTCCTTAGGTGACTTTAGTAAACATGAAGAGAATAACTTTGAATGTATGTGATATCTTTATATCATGAGTCAGTTTCTCCCAAAATTTCTAACAGTATCAGTGGCCACTGTGGCAACTAATTTCTTTTCAGATTTTCAGCATCAACTACAATTATTTATTAATTTGAAAGATTGAACAGGACCACACTTCAGGTGTGAACAGAACATCAAGTTCCAAATGCTACAAACTAATTTTCACGGTGTTGTGAGAATTGAAGGTAACAAATAGTAGGGAGAATCAGTCCTACAGCAGCAAGATCCCTGACTTTTCCTCTTCTGAGGTGTCTTATTCAAAAGTAAGTATCTGTGTAAATGCATACATGTGTATATACATGGGATATGTTATTTGTACAAGCACATATATGTACATATATACTTATATATAAAAATTGTGTCCCACTTCTTGTAGAAAAAGGAGACCTGGAGAACTGTACTGCATTCAGCTAGGACATAGACCTGATGGAGGAGGCCATGAAGATTATTAGAGTGATGGAGCACCTATCCTATGAGAAAAAGCTGAGCGAGTTGGGATTGTTCAGCCAGGAGAAGAGAAGGTTTTGATATGACCCTATTGCAGCCTTCCACATGTGCTGAAGAGAGCCTACAAGAAAGACATGTTGTCATAGGACAAAGGGGAATGGTTTCAAACTGAAAGAGAGTAGGTTTAGATGAGATATTAGGAGCAGATTCTTCACTGTGAGGCTGGTGAGGCACTGGAACAGTTGCCCAGAGAAGTTGTGGCTGCCCCGTCCCTGGAAATGTTCAAGGTCAGGTTGGACGAAGCTCTGAGCAACACGGTGGAAGGAGTCCCTGTCCATGGTAGGGAGTTTGGAACTGGATTATCTTGAATGTCTCTTCCAACCCAAACAATTCTATGGTTATATGAACTATGATGAAGAAGGAATATAAATGCTGGGGAAAAAATGGTTATAGTGAAAATACATGACATTGGAAGGAAACTGATAGTCAAGGCAATATTTAGAGAAGGATGAAAAAGAATGCATTATGTACCCGCCTAACATAAATACTCAGCCTGTCAGATTGTGGCTTTCACATTGCTTTTATTTTTCTGTGATATGCCTGCAAGAAGACTCATAGCATGTTTCATCTGATATGCTCTTTTTATTAGGAGAAACTGTTTAAAACTCTTCACCTCTGTGATAATCTTCCCATGGGTCAGTCAGCCAGGGAATAACACAGTGTTTCTCCCTCTTGCTTACAGGCTATACTTTCAGAATAGAATATCAGAAGAGGTCCCCAAGTATTCCTTGAGGAGATTTAATAAGTTCAAACCAGCCCACCAACAGTTGACTTAAGCTCAATTGCAGCAGAAACAAAAAGGTGAATCAGTCCTAGATTGGGCAAGGAGGAAAAGAATGCATCCACAAGAAAACCAAACCCAGCAGAAAATCGTCTCTGGCTGGGATGGGGTGTGGGAGGCCATAGCCCACAGAGGCCAGGTTTACACAGTCTTCCCCCCCTCCTCCCCAGGAAGGGGAGAGGAGGAGAGTTTTGGGTGTATGGCATAACGTCTGGTCAGAGGCAGTGAACACCCATCCTCCCTTACACAAACTTGCCCAGCTATGGAACCCCCAACTCCAGGAAGGGCCCATCCACAGGACATTCACATGAGAGGAAGCTGAGAAAGTGTCATAATCCATCAAAGACCTCCTGAAATGCTCCCCAGACTCATTCCTGAGGCCTTGCAGCAGAGGACTGCACATGACAGGATGCAAAGTGATGCAAAAGATCCAGAGTCTGTTGCAAGAAACTGTCAAACCTACTCTACTCCCATCCCCCAGGGGTGGTACCTGAGTGTTCCCATCTGGCCTGAATGTATGTTAATCCATTGGATTCTATGTTTTCCAGAGGACCTGCACCACCAAGAAGACAAGCTGGAGAGGATCATTGGCTGCCAGAAGAATCCATGGAGTGGTGATATTTTCTTTAGTCTGTCTTGTCACCATCTTTCTGTCCCCCCACCTCTTTTCAATTTCTTACTCTTTTTCCTCTCTCTTTATCTATCTCTCTCATATTTACTATTCAATAAAATCCATACTATTGACTTTTCCATATGGTCTTTTTTGCATCTTAATTTGATCAGAGGCATTTCTAATAATTTCAGAACTGGTTCATAACACCTATAAACCAGGATTAAAGTGTGGGAGTGAATGTTCTCTAAAGCCTTCCTGGTGCTGAAAGATCAGTGCATGGTGTCCCACGACAGTGGTAATGGGATCAGATCATGCAGCAATCCCTTCAGGTGCTACGTTTGTATGTTTCACGCTTGCTCAACCACTCCTAATTCATGAGAAGGGAAAACTCTAAAACCACTGCAAAAAATGACTCAACAGACATAAACTGGCAATGGCTGATACCGAACTATAGAATCACTTAGATTAGAAAAGGTCATGAAGATCATTGAGTCCAAATGCAGCATCAAGAAAGTAGCTAAAGTCTGATGTTGCTTTAGCTTTGTGTGACCTCCCCTTTGGCATTGAAGGTAGAGAGTGCACACTATCACCTCCAAACCTCACCTGTCTTCAGCAAGACACTTGTGAATTTAAACCGAGTTACAAGCTTCTGTCCTACTAATATGAACAGAATTTTGTCACACACTTGAATTCAGGTATATGTTTAAGCAGTCTGTTGCTTAGCAATAAACCTGGGCTTCTGCTTATATATTTTAGTTATCAAAGGATGCTGTGAGACAACAGAGAGCACAGCAGCATCTGTTTTTTACATTTAACAACTTTTTCCTACTGTTATGCTGTGAAAAGGATTTTAGGGGCAAGAACAAAGTCTCAAAACAAGAATGATTCTTCTTTCCTGTCACATGCAGCACTGATCCATGACTTGCAGGAATATTCCTGTCCTCAAAATATCTTTTTCCTATAAAGTTGATTCTTGTCTTTTAGTATTTTGCAGTTAAGTTGTCTCTTTACAACTCATCATCCAGTCCTTCTCCCAGCTCCTTTCTTCTTTGTGGTTTGCCTGGATCATAGATGTCTTTTCATTAAAATTTTTAAATTCTTTTGACACTCTTACCTTGTTTTCCTGGAGCTCATAACTTCTGGCTGCTTCAGTGCAGTGGATCTCTGATAGACCAGGGGGATCCTTTCTGGCAGACACAGACACTTGGGATGGGGGTGTCTGGCAGCAATTAGCCTGGGCCATCACCACCTGGAATCCTGGAATCCAAGCTTATGTGTAGGTGATAGTCCTGCTCCCAGCAGGCCTTGAACATCACCAGTTACCTCCCCAGTCTAGGGGACAGCATGAGGCTAAGCCTCCCCTGCCCTGCACTCTCTCTGGGGAACACTCTAGACAGCCAGGGATACGCCTAAGATAAAAACAGCTTGTGGCTGTACAAATCCTGTGCAGCCGCCTGGGTAAACTTAGGACGCTGGATTTCATTGATGATTTGCACGGTTTCATTTACCCTTGTTATCTTGCCACCCTTTTCCCTACCACAGTTTTTGTGTCTTAGTTTCAGTTCTATATTTTTCAGATTTAAACTCTTTGAGGGGGTAGTAGGAGTTTAATTTACTGATAGTTGAATTTAAAGTTAACATGATAAATCCCTTGGTTTGTGTAAATTTCACTTGTAGAATAGGGTCTTTCTATTTTGGAAAAGAATCTTGCAACTTAATTATAATATTCTCCTACAAAAATGTCAGTCTGTTCGCAACAAGCCACAGGTTTTCACGCTAAAGGTCTTTACCTTTCTAACTTGCATCTTTACCTGCAAAAAATGCTTGCGATCCTGTTGAAGGAATTCAAGGTGCAGTTGATTAGCTACATAGAGCTGATTCTTTGCTAGGATTATTATGGGTTAGGAAAAATTTTCGCTGTAGAATTGTAGTCAGAACAGGTAGAAAAGACCTAGTTTTCCCTGCCCCTCTGACGTCTTTTCAAAATTTCAGAACTCACAGATATTTTTGTCAGATATAACTACTATTTCTTTCGAAGTCTTTTCAGTCTGCTTCTTTTAATGCTCCTGCCATTTGTGTATGTATTCATTTTATGTGCATTGATTTACCAGTGAAGACTATCAGACTGATAATCTAGAAGTTGGAGAAATGTATTAAGCACCTTGGGAAGATACAATTTTTTGTCCTCACACAATCACTAGTGAGTGTGACTCAAACCTTACTTATAAGGGTGAGTAAAAGCATCAGTGACAGATGTCTCTTGGACCTCCTTTCAAAAACTGTGTGTGAGGAAACTGAATTGATCCTTTGCCTTTGATAGAACCTTCTTGTGCAGCAACTAGACTGGGATCATTATATATGGACACTACAGAATGGCCGTGACAGTGTGGGATAGTTTTGAATGAGTGGCTTTGATATAAATACAAGTTTTTTATCTCTGTAAGAAACTTCAGTTGAATGTTGGCACCCAGACTTTTGCTCAGACAGAAGTCTCACAGACATCTCCTTCTATTTGCTCTAAACTCATCTGATCCTACTTACAAAAGCTCTAATACACAATTTTAGATTTTGTAGTATTCAGAAATAATGGCTAGATTCTGTCAGCCTGGCTTACCTAAACTAGCAAGACTTCAGATCTAAGCATTAATGGCTTGAAATTCAAGGTTCAAAGTATTTTCAGTCACAGGGTCTAAATGCTTGGTCTGTCCTACCTGCCAGAGTAAAGCTATTGTGAAATAAAAGGCCATAGATTCATAAGGTCAAACTAGAACTCTCAGATTAAGACAATTAAACTTATGTGTTCGCAGATAAAACTTTGCTAGGTGTTGAATCTCCCAAAAGAGTCAGTGTAGTTTCAGTCAACAGCTTTAGAGACTAGAGTGGTTTTAAACTGACCTGTACTTAGGCAGGGACCATTTCTGCTTAGGAGAGGGGTCTTCTATACCTGAGCTTGAATAGACAGAGAGGAGAAATAGGAACTACCCACAGAGCTGGCAGAGCAGATAACAAGGACTGCCTCATCCTTTTCCCAGGAACAGGAATTTCCCAGACTGAATATGATGAGTATCCCTCTGAAGGGGAGAGGAGGCCCAGTTTGCCAAGAGCACCAGCACAGAAAAGAGGCAACAGCAAATAAAAGAGTCAGCAGCAGGGGACAGGATTCTCCAACAACAGGTTTTAACAAAGGAGTCTGGATCTGGCTGTGATTTCACTGTCCTGAACTGAGGTTCCTCCAGCACACCCAAAATAAAGGGAAATGTTTTTACTCTTGTCTTTAGCTACAATTAAAGAGTAACTGAAATAAGGAAAAGTATAAAGAAACTGAAAGAATATAAAGTCATTTGGACAACTTGTTGAAGCAGTATGGCAATCGAGATCCCTCTTAAAAAGTCCGGGGAACTCTTGATACCAGAGGCAGCCAAGATTGCTAAAGAATTATTTATTTTATATATTGGTTTTTTTCCTGTTCTTAATTTTATTCATTTTGCCCAAGTGACACAGTCAATTTTACTCAATTGCTGATTCAATCAATTACTTTTTTATTAAGTATCTCCTGCTGTTTCTTTTTGGTAAGGAGTTAACTACTGGGGTCATGGTGGGATATGAATGGTCCACAACTCCTCAAACTACAGATTTGCACTGTGAGAATGCTCAGAAATCCTGGTTCACTCAGCTACAGGAGCTGCAAGCTTCACCTGGGTCTTCCCTGGGTCTCATGTTGCCCATATGGCTGGATCTCATCCACACAATAATTAGTGTGGGGAGAGCTCTAGACAGGCAGGAATAAGCCTAACATAAAAGCAGCTTGTGGCAAAAGCATTGGTCTAGACCTTGGAGATCAGAAGCACCCTGAGGACTTCTAAGTTTAGGAGTCAGCAGTGCAGACTGGGAGCTTGCAGACTGCCCCCAATCATTTCTCCTTTAGAGCATGGTAACAGGAACCTCAACAGGACGGAAAGGATTTTGGAAAAATAGGGAAATTACTGCACAGTTATAAGAGTGAAAGGAATGCAGGAGTAAGCTGCTGAAATGATGTTTAGCTAATTTAATTTTTTTTTTTTAGTTGACCTAGTTTTCAAGCAGAAATACAAATGTCTTCTCAGCTTCCTTATCATTAAGGACATACATTGGTTCTTTTATGATTCAGAACCCTGTGGCTGTAAGAGCTACATTGCTCCACTTATATGAGGGCAGAATTAATTCTAGTAATGTGAAATTAGGGGGGAAAAAAGCAAAGGCTTTCAATAATTGAGATTGTGCCTGCATTCAAATTCGAATTTCATATGAGAAGAAAGGTTTTAGGTCTACCAAAGTAATTAGTAAACTTTGGGATCAAATTTCAATTTTTTAAAATAAAAATGTATTGATAATTCCTTGCAGAAATCAAATTCTCCTTAATTTATTAAGAGAAAAAGCAACCAAACTAAATACCAACAAAAAAGCAGCTACAAATAATTTTTGTAAATGTAGAAGTTCTTGAACACCAAATATTGTTCATATTGATTTTTGTGTTAGCAAAAGAAGTTAACAAAATAAATCAGTTCAGGTTGATCTGAAACACATTAGAAAGTATTTTTTAGGTTCAGCCACCAAATTGAAAAATCAATTCTTTGCTCACGTCTAATTAGGATTGTAAGAAAAAGCCTTAAAGAAGAGGGGTATGAACTATTTTCCACAGCTCAGTGTTCTCTTTTTTTCCCTGCTGTATTCCTCACAGGCATTGCTATAGCCCTTTCTGTTACAGTTAGTTATGCAGGCTCCAGTGCACCTTTTTCAGTTATTAGCAATACACAGTATCCAAGCTGCCTCTCCTTTGAGTTCCATTATTAGACACAGAAGGGATCTAAGTAGCTCCTTTGCGCTCATAGGCAGGAGGCAATTTTGCATGCACGGCTGCCTGCTTTCAGTAGGTATGTGCCTGCTCTGTGGATGACAACCTCTCTGTGAGTGTATATTTCATGAGTAAAACTTAGCTTCTGATGTTTCACTAACACATGCTTGACTCAAGTTCATGACTTAGCCTGGGCTGCTGCTGGATTAAAAATATCAGTTTAATATTTTATCAATTACATGGTCAGGGTACTTAGATTACTGGAGCTGTTTCCTGATGCTAATATTCTTGGGCAACCTCTTTTGCTTAATTAGGACCTTATGGAAGACCTGTACCTGGAACACTATTATTTTCAACTCAGCCTTTTCACTTGTGATACTTACCATTTCAAGATAGAATTACCATCACTTTGGCCCTATGTTCTGCACTTGAATCTCTTCTATGTAGCATGGGTTTTCTTTCCGCACAGTTGCTTTCCGTTTCTTCTAAATGAAGTTGGGTTGCTTGTTTTGGCAGTTCTTAGAATTTCTGGAAGGCTTTACTTAAAAGTACTTTCAATGCACTCTGCAGTTTTCTGCAGCCTGGTTTTCTGCTGTTGTCCCCATGATTTAAAATGGCAATGGTGTTTATTTACTGCACAATGTGCACTTTTTCATGGTACCACAAAAAAAATATCAGATAAGGTCTTAAAGAGAATCTCCTTTTGATAGTATTGGTGATATCTGGTTTGTGACAGTCCCAAAACATTTTGCATCATTGCATTTAGAAAATACAGAGTTCATGTTTCTATTTTAATACTGACTGAACATGGGGCTCACAGTTTCTTTGAGTTACCTGTAATGAAATGCACTCTCCTTCTTTGCATCTAGCTTCACATTAGAGTGGAATCCAAGCATTTCTAAGGACAATTGGAACATGAGGAGATATGCATTCCTGTATAAGTTTCTTTCAATATGTTCTTATTTTTTGCACCTACTATTTTGGTTTCAACCTAAAAAAAGAATCCTAACAATAGCTATAAAATAACATCAGTGCAATTGTAACCTATTTTGGAGGATAAAATAGAAACTCCCCCCACATCCTGTTTAGCTTTTAACTCAAAGAATATTGGGTTTTAGACTGCCATCTCCATGAAATCTCCATGAAAACATTTTACACTGGCAGCCAGCTTCTAAGCATTAATGAGGTCCTCCAAAGCCTGGCTCTGGGCTATAAGCAGAGTTTCAGGCAGGTTTTGCCAGTGACTTTCCTGAGGACTTTCTCCGAGCCTGACAGCACAGAGAAAAGCCTTATGGACTGAAGGGATAAAGAAAACAACATAGTTGCAATATCTACTGGAGTGAGCAAACTACTAGATAACTTCCAATACCTTTCAAAATAGGTAAAATAAATCAGTATTTTGCAGCACCTCAGGTCAGAGGGTTGAGTAAAGAACTGATTTCCTGGAATTTATTAGATTAAAAGATCTGCCTTGTTTCTTAATTCGCATTAAAACACCATCAATTGCTTATTTTACAGTAGTAACAACTTTGCAGAAAGTGTTCGTAAACTTTTTCAAACGCAATCTCACATATCCGACTCAACATCTCAACATTTTTTCTTGGTTAATTTAGTTTCAGCCCTCCCTCCTGTGCTGGAAGCTGCTACATTTCCCCTTGAAGCCATGGATTGATTTTAAAGGTTCCCCAGGAGTCTGCTGTGAGGGGCCTTTCTTTGTTACCTGATCCTGGAAGAAGGGGTGTTCTCTGTGTCTGCCAGGAACAACTTTTTCAATAGAGTGCTTGGCACTCCCAGGCCCTGGCTGACCCTTCCAGCCTGGCTGAGAGCATTTAACACTGTGTCAGAGAGCACCTCACGGGGGGAGTATTAGACTGATGCTTGCATACTTTACCTCCAGAGAAAGAACATGAGCCAAATTTGTCAGCTTCCCTTGCCCTCAACTGTAGCACTGGAAAGATGATGGGTAAGATTAATGAAATCTTACTTGAGCAAAAGAAAATCCTATTTTCTTAATATCAGGGCTGGAAACAAAATGTCGAGGGTAAAAAACGAAACAGCAAAACATGATTCTAACTCACCTGCATCCAAGTTTTCAGGTCTCACTTCTCTCCACAACTGACTTCTGGAGAAGAATTTCAAGGTTTGGAAGTCATACATAGCAGCAGGGTCCTCTTCTCTCCTTACCTTCATCCCTTTCAATGCAAATTAGGAATTCATTGCTTTCTTGAGGACATCCCTAACATTCTTCAATTTTTTTCACTGTTGCTGCAACATGTCAAGCCTATGATATGTTATATCATAAAGAGAATTATATGTATTTACATTCCTAGACACCAAGCTCATCCTTAACTTTCAATGCCCCATTTTTGTATTGGAGCTCTGTCATAAGTACTTTACATTTACTGTTAATTTGGGTTTGGAGAACCCTTGTTCATAAGCTCCAGGTAAGTGAGGTTCTTAAGTGCGTACTAAATTTTTAACCCAAGAAGAGTAGTGCTATCTTGCAGTATTTTATTTTCATAGGGTTAATGTCAAGAAGGTTTCAAACTAGTGTCTCACAGTTATGTAGCTGAAACCTGCACAGAAATAGATATTCTAGCTAGAAAAATCTTACATAAAGTGTCACAGGTCATGATGAGACAGAGGACAGAGGACAAGGGCGTGCACTTGGACTTCGTATATCAAAAGCTAGTACCTTCACGACTTCTGGTGCCTGCCTGCATCTTGTCACCTACAACTTTTTGAACCATGAAACAATATCATTACAAAAATATCTGTTACAATGCTTTGAATAGAATTGTTGTCCTGGGATCAGTTATTAAGGGTAATTGTACTGCTGTCAGCATAATATTTAAATATAAATACCTGCTCCTGTATCACATAGAATTAGACCAAATCCATGGTAACAGATAAGTGGAATGATGCTCAACATGAATGGATACCAGAGTACAAAAATGCCCAGTCTCAAAAGAGACAGCCTCTGTTCTCCTGGGGACAGTACACCAGGAGGGTTACGGCTTTCTGAGGTTACTATTTCTTTCTGTACTCAAACTACACTGTGGGAATATTGAAGAAAGTGGTGACCCCACTGAGGGCTGTGCTATTCAGTGTTACTTAACCTAACTAAGACTCATGGGCTCAGCAGGTCATTTAGCATAAACAAGCCTGAAGTTCTTAGTCTCTCTAGAGAGCACAATATCTTGTATAGAAACAACTTTTATTCCCCTCTTATGTACCTCCCATATAAGCAGTCTCACAACTTTGTCTAAATACATATGTTTAAAAATTTGAGTCTTTAAAATGACAGAATAAAGTCAAGGCACTGGTTTACAGTAAGTCATATTCCAGAGTGCTGGCTGGCCATCTGCTGCCATGTACAGCAGGAAGCACAAGTCTGGAAAATGGTATTTCCAGTAGTCCTTGGGGAGGCTTTGCTATATTGGGGTCAAACAGTTTTCTTCTGGCTTTGTGCAGATTATGTGTACTGGGGCATACCATGGTTGTAATAATTGCCAATTTGTTTTTGCTTAAATGACAGACATCTATGTGTATGCAGGTATTGTATTGTCAATGCGAGAATCCAGGAGATGACTTCTACCTCAATTTCTACCTTTAGAGAGTTACATTCCTCCACCTACATGTAAAGAAGGTATTTTTTTCAGGAAAGTGACTTCATTCAGCACTTTGAGGCCTTATGCTGGCATTGCACTGCTAAAATAAACCAACCATTTCCATAATGTCATCTCCTGCAAAGTACTCAGTGTCTTCTCTTAGCTGGAGAAATATCACTAACATACTGGTCTTGGTAGCAAAGTCCCCTCAGATTTTATCATAGCTCCTCATCTGCCAGGATTTTTCTTTTGTCTCCTTTACTAGGCATGAGATAGACCTCTTCCAGCAGTGGTTTGGAGTGGCTTCCTGCGAAAGCCCTACTCAGGAAAGGGGTGGGGGAACTGGATTACCCCAGACATCTATACAATCCTTCTCCTCAAAGATCTCAGTGTAACCAATGAACAAAAACACAAAACCAAAGCAGAATGCTTGATTTTTCTTTCTCTTCACACATTTGTATTCTGCAGAACTTAAAGAAAACACCTCCTAAATCCCTTCTGAATAATTTAGCTTGAAATGTTTACCCTTTGACAAAAAGGCACAAAATAACTAGGAAATACAAAGTCCTGAAACCATTCCCAGAGACCACCATTGCATACACTGTCTACTTATTTCAGTTCCTTTATGCCAGGAAAGACCTTACACTTTCTGTTCAGGGCACAGGAGAATATAAAAGACACTCAGCTTTCCTTCCTCATGGGAATGGGAATCTCAACAGAAGAGAAAGAGGACCAGTTCACTGTGCAGGAAGTTACTTTAGCTTACAATGAAAGTAATTCTCCAGTGTGTGCCAATAGATGTTCAACATAGCTTCTCTTTTCATATAAGGAGAAAGTTGCAAATCAGTGCACATTTTTGATTTTCATTTTTAGGATGCTTATGATTTTTATGATGATTAATCACCATAATCTATGACAACACCCTTCTTATGACATGAGAATCTCCTGTTCTCCTGACCTCCTTAATGTAAGTGTCTGAGCAACAGGCTAAGTAGCAAAGTCAGAAAACATATAACAATGTATATAGATTAAACACGTATATAGTATATAACAACGTGATAGATCAAAAATGAATAGGCTTACTGTGTTGGCTTCCAAGAAATCAAAGATCAATCTGCTGAAAGTCCCAGGGGATGTATAAAAGTAGAAGTAATCTATAATGATGTAATTGAGCCAAGAGGTTGAGCTACTCGAGACACATTATTAGTGTTAAAAATTGTTATTATAAAAAACCAACTGATTCAGAGCATACGATGGGATGCTAAAGTTAAGGTGACTAGCAAGTGAAAACAAACAAGAAGAAAACCTTCTAATTATATCTTAGAAGTAAATGAAAGGGAAATGAAAGAATAAGCTGAGTACTTACCCAGAAAGGGAAGGAAGTAATGAGCAGAGAAATTAAGTCTTTTTTTTTTATTTCAAGTACAGCAAAAAATTAGTTCTTCTATATGGTTAAAATAATTAAAATGAAAAACAAATATAAAACCCTAGGCTCAAAAACCTTTTCATAATATTTTAGTTATTCTCAAATTTGGGAGTTCCTGATGAAGTCTGTTATAGCAACTCTCAAACCTGCAGTGATTTTCTTCCAGAAATCATGGCATCCAAGGAAATCTGATGGCAAAGATATTTCCAATTTTGAAAAGGGTAGAATGGAATTATAAAAACATGCCATTTGATAGCCTGGAAGTACCAGAATAAAATTATTAAAAGCAGTCTGTAAGTACTTAAAAGATAACAATGAAATGAGAAAAAAAGACAACTGATTTTTCAATAATTAAACATTAATCCACGGCAGTTTCTTTCTTCTTCAGAGAAAATCATGTTGCATACAGAAAAAGGGGCAACAGCAGGATATGTCTTGACTTTTGGCTTTTGAGATCGTTCCATATGGCACTTTCTCTCAAGGAAGTCGTGTATACATGATGGTTTTGGCAGGTTCACCGCTAAAAGCATACATCTTCTCTAGAGCTATTTTTCAACCATTTCTTATTATGCCACACTCCCTAGGGCTCTGTCCTGTGCTCAGTATTCTTCAATATTTTTAACAGCTTGAATGAATAGCTTTTAGATAGTTTGGAAAGAACTTTAATGAAAAATTGGATGTGTGAAGAGAGTAGGCAAGATTCACTGAATAAGATCTTGACCAGCTGAAGAATCTGATATAAAAAAGAGGATTTCAATAAAGGTGAAATTCAACATATTGCTTATGATGTTTTAATGCAGAAAAGAGCATTAACTGACTGGCAGCAGTAACAGAAAATGCCTAGAAGTTGGAAGGTTTAATAGGGTAATTCTGAATCAACTATATCATGCTGTTGTAAAAAAGCATGTCATTTTGTGTTGTCAGGAAGGTCACTGCTCTGCTGTATCTGCCACTGGTGAGGGCTTACCTGGAGTACTACATTTAAGTGAGCCATCATATTTTAAGAAAGACGGAGTTGAAGAAAATCTGGAGAAAGCCAGGGGGAAAAGAGTTCTATAAACACGGCCCATAAAAAGTTTGGAAGGATATGGTCATGTTTAACATACATATGAGCAAACTAAACAAGGGAGGAAGGACATGAAAAGCCTTCCCATCCTTTAACAGTTCTCTATGTTGATTCGTTTTTTAGGCAGAATAATTCTGTTTTGCACTCCAAGTCCACAGAGGGTAGGGAGAAAAAAAAATTATTATCTTATACTTTTTTGTTTTGTTTTTTTTTAATACTTTAGAATTTAAAGGTGAGTAAAGAACTAGAAAAGACAGCATACGGTCATTGTGCAATTTTAATACCTAGAGAATTACAGGTGTGTTTAAATAAACACTTCTGAAGAATTCTTCCTGAGCATTTGATCATGTTGTAATGAAGGTATCCTTTCTCAACCTTTGTTTCTGAGAAAAATTCTTTTCATGTTCTGTGTATACAAATGGTTAGCAACCAATTTAAGATCATCATACTTCATTCAGCCCTAGAGACATCTCAATGCCTGCTGGGTAGAGATGTGGAGTTTGTCCAGACAACTCCCTGTAGGTCATTGCCTTGCTGCAAGCATACTCAGGCTGGCAAATATAACAGCCAGGAACTATTTTCTGCCAGCCTCCTTCAGACCCAGCTGTAACCCCCCCTTTTTAGTGGGCCACCCACAAGGCTCTTTCATGGCTGTTGTAGACCCCTTTGCCAGAAACACATAGTTTCTCATGCCAGCTCGGAGCCTTTCATCCCAATATCCATGAACCAATCTCTCTTTCTACAGCCAGCTCCCATTCTATTTAACTTCCCTGCTACTCCAAAAGCCACATAGCCTCTGGCTTTCTGCAAATGTTGGTGGTATTTCCCTTTCTGTGCTGTAAAAGCTATTAAATTGTCTCATGGATATGCACCAAAACTGAATTATGTGAGCTTGGTGGCTCACTAGTCATTTTGGTGAGTGATTGCAGGGAAAAACACTGCCTCCCCCCACATCCCACAGGTTAGAATTTGGCTGGGTTGAGAAACTGCTTGGTGGGCTAAAACATTCCTTTGCCAAATTTGGCACCCTAAATCTGTTTATAGATAACAAATCTGATTTCAGCATTGTAGTAGGTAACTTTAATGTTAAAAATAGATGATTTTTAGGTATTGGTACAAAATGCAGATTCTTTGGAAACAGACCACTAGAAAATAATTCAGATGTTCTATTTCAGATGCTCTGTACAGGTAAAACTTTCTTGAAGACACTAGAATTTCCCAAAGCATGTTTCACTGCTTAAAGTTAAATTGAGACTTCAGGTACGAGGTAAGCAGAAGTGTTAAGCAATGACATGAAAATCTGTCTTGTTTGAAAATTGAAGTCCTTACCACTCTAAAAAGCTTTGAGTATAAATATGCTGAGAAGATGAATGCTTGTACTAAGTTTAGTGAATTTTAGTGCTAGTAAAGAAATGCAACTATAAAAAAGACAGCTAATATATATCTGAGCGATGCCTTTTTAAAAAAGCAATATTTTACTGTTATTTTATATTAAAATAAGCAACAGGGCAGGGAGACTGAGGGGAAGAAAAAGAATCTTTAGTTATCAGAATACCTGGGAATCAGGAAAATCCTTTATCAATATGGGTATGAAAATTACATTAATATGTTATTTTAAACCCAGTAAATTTTGATAAAGCACCAAAATAAAAACATTTTTGTTTTAATCTCTATGCTGAGGACTGTAACTCAAGTTCATAGGACAAAATAGCTGGGCCAGTCTTATATCAGAGCTCCATTTCTATCCATCCCAGAGCTTTCCAGCCTTACAACAAGTTTACCTAAAGAAGATGTCCATCAGCTTTGCTGTCAGTGCAATCAATGGGAAGACAAAAGTATTAGAAAGCTATCAGCTGTTAATGCATTTCTCTCTTCTCTCATGTATGGATTTTTGTTCAAATATCCTGTATACAAATGCTTGATTTCTACCCACTGGTCTGAAACAAGGATGACTTCACCAAAATTGCTGGCATGAGACTCATTCATCTGAGATGGGAAGTAAGACGAGTATATTAGAGTCTATATATATTGCAAGTTTTACATGTTGGGCGGGTAAAGAAGAATTTAAAAGCCAGCAGTGGTTGTTGAAAAGCTTTGAAAAAGAATTGGGGAAACTACTGGTTGAACTCCTATAACCAGAGAATTCCTCTAACCTTCTTGCTGTAGCATGTATATTTTATAGTGTTTAAATATTTAGTCCTATCCAAAATTGAAAGGGAAAAGGGAAAGTTAGAGAAATTTAATTCCACCAAATCACATGAGGTGTAATCTATGTGAAAACTAACAAAGCAGTTTCCAAATATAGTCTCCAACATTGTTGCTTCTTCTTGCTCTTCACTGCATGTGAGAATACTTACATGTTCACTGACACAGAGAAGATGTTTTTCTTCCTTATTCAATTTGATGATAACTTCTGGTTCTGATAACATGGTTACATATTTTTATTTGTTCTTTTTCAGAGCTAAAAATGTAGGCTCTGAGGTGAGAAGGTGTGTGAGACAGAAAAAGGAGAAGATAATGACAATTAACAAGAGCAGTAATTATGAGGACCTGTGATCGTGGATTTTATTCAGAGGTTGTGCAAACCATTCAGGGTTTACTCCTGAAAAAGCAAGAGGAGCAATGCAATCCTCAGCTAAACATTTTTTTTTTCTGAGACAATGCAGCAGCTCTTCTCTTGTGTGTTGCATTTCAAAATGAAGATTCACATGTATGCTCACAGATGTGCCTTCCAGTCTCCTTCATATATGTCAATACATATACTTCAGGACTGCAACAAACCCTGGCTTCGAGCAGGCCCAGGAATTCCACATCAATTTCTATTTCTTTGTTCCTCCTGACACTCCAATTTGAGACATCTGAAAATCGAAAAGGGAAACAATCTTGCTTAATTCAAAAACAAAAATGAAAACAGAACCAAACAAACCAACATGCACATACACTCCCAAAAAACCACACACACATACACCCCACCCCTCAAAAAAAGGGAGAGAAAGAAGGTCCAAATTTTTTTCTTTTTGGTAGAAGTTTTAAGATAATAGGTGGTATATATACTATATATGTGCTTTACATACTAAAGGTATCCAACAGAAGTTTTAGTGGTTTTAATGATAAACAACACCAGGAATTGTTTACCATTAAAGAATATTTTGTTTTCTGAGAGGGTTCAATTAGCTCACAGCATTAGAACATGATGATGTCCAGGCTGCCACAGGTTTAACCAAGGTCCTACAATCCCACAGTCAGCCAATTTAGTGTTCTAAGCCAATGGTTTCACCTTGTGCAAGTGTCAGATAAAACAAAATCATGTCAAACTAAATGATGGACTCAAATCACGCATCATGGATAGGTTGAATTCTTGTCACATATTTATACATATGTAAAAATTGAGATCTTGGTTCTACTGTCTCCACATGGGGAAGCTATGCCATCTGAGCAGCCCAAAGATGCCCTGCCTAGCTCCCAGCTGCAGGAGTTTTCCATAGATCCTGTGCCACATCTGCCAAACTATGTACATATACTCTCATACATACCAAAGAGTATCAAACGGCCCTAGGCAGGGAAATTTGAGCAAATTATTTGACCTCTAAAATCCTGACAATCAGAGCTAACAGAAGTTTGTTTAGACTATGTTTCTAATTAATGGACACAAATCTGCATTTTTAGAAGCAATTTATCACATTTTTGAAGAGTAATAGAGTGAAATAGTCACCATTAAGACAGATAGTGTATTTCTGTATTGACAACAAACTGTCCTAAGATGTCAGTTGCACAAGTATTCAACAGCAGGAGTCCTGTTTAAACTCATTCAGTGGTCTCCATAGGAAAATTTGGATTACATGTCTGTATGTGTTTATAGCACATATTTAAAATACTAATTTTAAATATTTTTTTCCGATTTTTTGATATTTAATATTTAAATATTACAAATGGGATTAATTCAGTAATTTATAATTTACGATGTCGACATGTGTGCTATACATGTGCTATACACACAGCATGTGTAATATTTAAATATCTGAAATTAGGAGAGTTAACTCTCAATTTCTTCTTGGAAGTTTTAAAATAATCAAGGCAAATAATCCTACATGAATGCTGAGAGACACTGAAAAAATAACAAGGCCTTAGCTAAGAGAACATATTGAATGGTTGGGCCAGAGAGATTACCCTGGTGTCACTCCTTTCCTGACTGTGGAAATGCTCCAAAGTGTACATGCATAAAGTGTATTACTGAAATTTTTTCTGAATACTGAGAATGAATGTATATTTCTGTGTGAGTGCTCATTTGAGTTAATGACGTTTTTTTTCATTGTCTGAAAAGTTTGAAAAGGCAGCTAGCACTACTTAAATGCTTTCTTAATATTGCCTGTGTTCAGTGTCTGACATGGCTGTAATTTGACAAGACCATAATATTGGGTGAAAGGAGGTCAATACACAAGATAGGAACTGCACTGAAATATGATCAGATTCTGGAAAGATTTGAGAGGCATTTCTACAAAGGAAGAGATAAATTTTCACTGGTTGGAACAATTATCCATAAATTCCACAGAAGTAAGAAAAGTGAGGGTTTTGTCATGGTTTAACCCCAGCTGATGAGTGAATACCAGTTTGTTCACCATCCTTTCCTCCCCCAGTGGGAAGGAGGATAAGTAAAAAAAGAAAAATTGTGGGTCCTGGGCCACTCCCCCCAACTTATATACCGGACATGATGTTATATGGTGTGGAATATCTCTCTGGCCATTTCAGGTCAGCTGTCCTGGCTGTACTCCCTCCCAGCTTCTTGTGCAGCTCCTCACCAGCAGAGAACAGGAAAATTAGCAATGACCAAAACATCAGTGTGTTATTAACATAATTCTCATATTAAATTCAAAACACAGCACTTCAGGAGCTACAGAGAAGAAAATTAACTCCATCCCAGGTAAAAGTGGTACTGTTTTCAAAGAAATATATTTTCTTTCGTAGTGGCTAGTAAAGTGTTTCAAATAATGCATAAAAATACCACAGCCATAACATGTCATGCTATACAAGTTGTGGCACGAAATACTAATTTTGATCAGCTGGTCTATTGTGTGGTATTGTGAGATTTGCATGTTGGAGAAAAAGAATCAATCAACCACATTATGTAAGACATAGAAGACATGCTGAAACACAACCAGCCCAACCCAGGAAAACCTGTTGATCATCCTACAGAAGCAAAACAAGAAAATTGCTTGGGCAAGTTCTGGGTGTGCTGTTTATCAGCATAGCCTGCCTGGACTTACAGAAGCAAAGCAATGGTCTTGTAGAAGGATCGTGTGTGAGTCAACACATACAGGTAACCAAGGGGAACTATCAAACCATAGCCAAAATTCAAAAAGTAGAAATAAATATTTCATTACTTTGCTAAAAAGTAAGGTATTTCATTACCTTTCTCAGGTGATTGAACCACATGGGGGGGAACACAGCCTCCGTCCCCCTCTTTTCCTCCTAGCAGGTAGGTGGGAGCTCGCTGCTGCCTCACCATAGAAAATGGCTTCACGTGTGTTCTGTGAGAATGTGTTATCTCTCCACAGGAATTTTTCTCCTCCAAAAAGGAGCCATAAGAAATGCAGTTTTCCCATACCAACACTTTTAGCATTCTCAGCCGCAATATCACTTTGAGCAAAACTATCCCTTCCTTCTTGCCAAATCTACCAATTGTAACCCTGTCCTCCCAACAGATCTTGTAAGTAATTATTCACCTTTTAATATAAACATTGACTTCTCTAAAAATGATCATCCTCATAGCAAAGTCAAAAGTAACTAAAACTGCTCAACAAGACTTTTGTTTTATTTACACACTTGTACTTCATTAGGAAACCAATCAATGCCATCATTTGACTGACTTTCCTGGACTGACTGTGATATCTACAAAAACTTAACTGCATTCCTATTGAGAATTACTTAGAAAAATATCTTAAATAAATCTAAGTAGGTACTCCTCAGTTAATGATTTGGTTACTTTAGCTTTTTCTCATAGTCAAATCACCCAAAAATAATTTATGAGATTTTTGTCTATTTTAAATTTAAAAATGAAAGCTTTTTGCAATTCGAATTTATTCATCAGATACTTTTTGCAAATAATTTTTATATGTAGACTGCTAGCAGGAGTATGCAAAATCTGAACAGTGTTAGAACATGCTTATCACGTGATGTTCCTTTCTTGCCCAAGCTGAATGTGTAAAACATAAAAATAGCTTTCTTCATAAGGAGAAAAACAATTGCAAATACTTCATTAGAAATACATAGTTTAACTGATCATTGTTGTTTGAAACTGCATCCAATGGGAAATAAATAAAAGAAAAATTAGGCAAATCATCTTCAATCTGACATTTTTAATGAATATGCATAATAAATAGTGCATGTGCATCTTTGTTCAGTTCTTGCACCTGGATTCAGCCAAAAGCAGTGAAAGACAACAGTGAAATAAGCTGCCATTACACTGCATTCATGTAGACTTTAGTCACTCAGATTAATTGCTGCTGTTTCTGGGGTATGTTCACTATAAAACATTGAATTGAGAAAATCTGTGTATCCAGTTTGGCTCATACAATCACTCTCATGCTACCTTCTAGGACCCATAAAGACTGACATCTGCAAAACCCTGCTCTCCATAGCACCACAGTAATCCACGACTGACCTATTTTTGTATCATATTTCTAATAGCTGGGCTGCCTTTCATCATACAGAATAGGCATGTTTATTTAAAAAAAAAATTAAAATTTAAGGTTAAATGACAGTTTTCAACTTGTCTTAAATTACCTTTTAGTATAAAACTGCCACATATGATGCTGTCAGTCCTTCCTGCCAATAAAATTGTATTTCCTTAGTATAGGCATATCTTCTGTTCTTAAGCAGTTTTGAAGTAGAACATAACAATGTGGAAGATTAAGCAAGAACATAAAAAAGAACCCTTTAAAATCTCCCAACAGAGGCCAATAAGAAGTCAACATATATTTTCAGAAAGGGAAGCTGTTGATTCTTGATGTATATGGAAATATGTGAAAACCTGCTATTTTTATGATTTTCTCCATGCCTCACAGATGATTCCCTGAGCAATTTAACTATAATGCTGTGAAGAATTTGCTGGCAAATATGTGAAGTAATTATAATTCAGCAAACAGTTTGATACAAAATAGTGGCAAAGGTGACAATTGCAATTATTTTTTTCTGATAGAAGAAAATTTTTAAACTGTGGTAAACTGAAATGAAGAAATAGAAAAATATTTCTATATCTGGAAAATGAATCTATAATGGGTTAAAAATGCACAGCCATGTCTACATACCTGCCTGTGACCTAATCTGGACACATGGGCAGCAGAGTATCAGTTCCCTCAGAATACACTCAGGCACCAGCACATGCTGGAGGCCCTGGCTGGAAAGCAACTTTGCCAAAAAGATCCTGGGCATCCAGTGCTCCATGATTGAGCACTGGGCACAGGTTATCCAGAGCAGTTGTAGAATCTCCCTCCTTGGAGATATTCAAAAGCCATCTGGACAAAGTCCTGAGCAACCTGCTCTAGGTGACCCTGCTGGAGCAGAGAAATTGGACCAAATGACCTCCAGACAACCTTTACAACCTTAACTGATCTCATACTATGTGAAAAGGTAAAAAGGTAAGAAGAAAAGGGTAAAAATATTTAACCCATTGACTTAAATAGGAGAAAGGGTACACATTTTGGGAATATGAAATATGTTTAAGTATTCATCAGTCCCAGGTGAAAGAAATAAATGACTGCTATCATCTGCAAAAGCAAATTATTTTTAAACAGATATTCTAAAACCAAAGGAGAATTTCACATTAATAATTTCTTAAAAGAAAGGGTTGTCTATCACAGAGACAGACAGAAAATGTTTACGTATATGAAAAAGCATATAGTGATGGTTGACAGCCAAAGGTGTTAGTAAGAATTTTGGTGTATTGTGAAAACTTTTGGGAAAGCATCTAAGAGGGCTACACTTCCTTTCTGTTTCTAGAAGCAATGAATGGAATGTATTTCTCAAGAGGTCTTGTGGTGAATCTTGTAATAAATAAGAAAACAATCCCTGTCTATGTAATGAAAACAACTATTATTAAATTATTCAGAAGAAACTACTGGGTCAAGATATCTAAAAACTGTTATCATATGCACACATAAGATACACATAAGAACCTGTGGAATATGCCTTAATGCAGATTATAACACTGATGTGAATTTGGCACTACCTATTTGTGCCATGTCCAGACTGAACCTTGGCTTGAATATGCGGATTTTTTCTGCTAATGTACCAGAACAGTATCCAAAGGATTGGTGATACAGGTCAAAGAAAATTCTTTGGCTTAAGATAGATGAATTAAAGAGAAAAATTTTTTTCTTCAACTGTTCTGCAACAAACCAGCATCTGAGAATTCTGGATTTCTCCAAGGGCAGAAGGGCAGAACAGCTGCCGTTGATAACTACCACAAGAGAAAAGTGGTGAACAAGATAACTAACACTGACAGAGGAATGCTGTACAGCAGGGAAGGGACATTAATTCTTACAACACAAATTGATGTCTACTGGTATATTCAAAATAATTCTCATGCAGCATGAGCTACATGGATTTAATTTCTTTCTCTATTTCATGTTTTTCAGCTTCCACTGAAGCTTATGAATGGATCATAAGATGCTTTTACAAAAACCCCGATAATGCAGCCAGATATGCTTCAGGTGAGCTTGCCTTTAAGAAATTTTCCATACCCAAGCATACATCACTAAACTGTACTCATGTAGTTAGTCATAGCAGGTGAGAGAATCCAGGGAAGAAATACAATTCCTTGCTTGAAAGCAAGAAAGAGGCCATGAGTGTGGTGGGAGATTGCACATTAATCATGAAAGATCCTGGATTTCTCAAAGGACATTGAAGTATATCAAAGGAGTGTTGAAAAGAAGGCAACCCAGGTGAGGGAATTCTGAGAGATGTGTTATTATTTTTTCTAGATCTGTGTATGTTTGCAATACATGGAATATATTTATATTTTAAGATCACTGCAAAGTCTTATATCTGCTTACTTTCAGTTATTGTGGTGTGGTCAAGAATAAATCCAGAGTCTTGGATAAGGAATAGTAAAATGTTTCATTTTCTTCATACCAGGAAAGCTTAAGAGCACTCATGACTTACATTTAACACTGATATGTTCCCAGGCTGCAGTTTTGTGTGATGGCAACAATCCACATTGAGCCATGAAAATCTGTTGGTAGACTTTGATACTTAACGCTCCCGAGTTATCGAGGCCGAAAAGTATAAATTCTGGTTTATAAGTTCAAAATTAGTTCAAATCAATCTCACCTACTCAGAATGCAATCAAGAAAGAAGAAAACCAGAAAATATGTTGTGTAAGGTGATTGATGCTGATGTGAAAATTTCAGAATCAGACCTCCATTACAGACTCTGGGGAAGAAGGTTTTATTTTCCTTGCCCCTCCTAGAGGTAACTCTGTGTAGATTTGGACACTAGTTCTAGTGGCAGCAATTGTTATATTTTATAGAAAAAGCTTTTTGTTTCTCATTATAAAAAGCACATTACATGAGAACATAGCTCTAACATGGTAACAATCAAAAATCATTTGCTTCATGTCTCTTCAGCATCTAAATGTCACTGCATTACTTACTGCATACTGATGATCAGTTATTTTTAATATCATTGGTAATTAATAGTTGGCAAAAACTGGGAAAGGGAAACATAGTGATTCAAATGTTCTTCAGTGCTATACTTTTGGTATAACAGAAGATTTCCTTGGATCTGAGAATGGGGGTTGAAAGATGATTCAGGACCTTCATCCTTGCTCCAGACAATATGCAGGCTAAGCCAAACACGAAGGTAGAGCTGGTGTGAACTATTACACAAACTTTTTATCGTGTATACAAGATATGGAGAGAAGTGTCCCATCCCTCCCTGAAGGTCTACACTCACTTTCAAAACACTAGTTAATCCTGAACACAGACATATCTAGACAAATCTGCTTTTTGGAAAGATATATTATAAGATTAAGACACAGAGGCGAGTAATTGAAATATAATTTAACAGCACAGATGTGATCTGAGGTGCAATTTGCTCTCAAGGCCCAAGAATGTGGCCCAGAAGATACAGATTCAGACACCAGAATGGGAGGTAGGGTAACAACCCTGAAATATAGAAATTAGTCCCTTCTGTATATATAAAAGCATTATTTCTCAGCTTAATAATAGTACCAATATTTGGAGTTAGAGGTTTTGCCTTTGCAGACGAGTACATCCATCACTGTACACAGTTATTAATAAAAGCTGCTCTTCATTTGTGACTTACAGTGTATTGCAGGTGCATTTAAAATACATTGTGTATGATCTTTAAAGGTCAGTTCTGCTGCACAAAGATTTGTTGTTGAATGTAATTTTAGATCATAGTACTAACATTCATTTCAACTCGGGTCAGAAAAGGGGAAGAATGAACTTGGAGATGTAAGTATTATAATAAAAACAGATTGTAAAGAAGGCAAATTTTATATTATTTATTTGAGGCAAAACACAGAGTCATTGAGTCTAAAAACAGAATTTTTCAGAATATTATAAAGAGTTAGGAAAGAGGTTAACATAGAAACTTAAGTATAGCTAAAGTAATAATGCAAGTGCAAGTAATTTTAAAGAATCTTTATAGGTGAAATATTCATTGTAAAATTTGTCTTTTTCATTTATAAAGATGGTGGGGTTTTATTTTATTCCATGTTGTGTCATAGAATGCTATTCAGTATGAAGTTACAATGTCTATTTAAAATTTGCATGCCAAAAAGGCTCTTAAGGAAGCCCCATGATTCTAATAATATCTTAACTGGAATTGATAAGTATTTTCCTTTATATAAGCTAAAGAATCTAAATGTCCTTCTTGAATACATTTATTGTAATTAATATGTAAGTTTCTTGCCATTGTATCATTAATACTCTCAACGTGTGATCGGGTTGTTCCTCATTGTGTTCCACACACGCACAAGGAAGTGCTGTATTTTAAAATTTTGGTGCTTGGGTTAAAGGTGACTGGATATAAGAAAATGGATGCACTTCATAGATACAGAATGAAAATTACAGGAGTACAATGACCTTTTCCACTAAAGAGAGTTCATTTTTAAACCACAAGCAAAACCAAAACTATCCAAAAGACAAAAAGCAGAAGGAAAACATTTTTTTTAATATATTAGCTGACCCACAACATTAAATTTCTCTCTCCCTCTTAGGAATATCTATATTTACCATAACTCTGATTTGTTTTCACATTAAAGCTATAGGAAAAGAGGCCCAAAAAAGAAATAAACACAAAGGAAAACAAAGCTAAAAATTAGTTCAAGTTATATAACGCAGGAACATGTTCATGTCAGAGAAAATGTTTTCATTAGTTTGTTCATCAGATTCTTCAACACTTTTATTCACACTGGTATAAATTAGAATGGAATGATATTTAACAATTTTCAAAAACTGAATATTGGCTCCTGGTCACTATTTAGGAAAAATTATGTTAAACACACATGATCTATCTGAGGATGAGTAAAGCTATGTGGCCATATCATTCCCAGATCAGTGAGTTTTGCAGTAACTCTGCTCAGTAGAAAAAAGCATATCTTTACCACAACAGCTTTTTGGTTATCTGGGCAAAATTAATTGGTGGTTTCTGTCTCTGGAAAAACACATACAGAAGAGTTGTGTGTCTCTGACATTGCAATTGTACTCCATTAAAGCTGGCATAGACAACTCCTTGCTCATGAGTCTAGCACTGACTATAACACTTTTTGCTACAGAGATGGAGTGTCTGTATAAATGAGCCAAGGGAAGTGATGCAGCCGTGTAGTCTTCCTTCCCTTTCTGTCTGTAGTTACACATTGTAAGTGTAGAGGATTTTTGAGTTTCAGCTGATTGTGAGCTTCCATGCCAGAAATCAGCTGGTTCAGTTCTTTATAATGGGTTTCATTCAACAGTCGAATCCAGGCATGATTTAATTGATCCTCCAGAGTCTATCTCTTGAGAGAGAGAGACAGGGGAATCTCCTCTGTGTATCTGCAGCCACAACGAGGCCTGCATCAACATTCAGCACACATCCATGGGTTACAGAAACCTCAGGGTCAATTTAAATGCCCCTTTATGGGTTTAGTCCCTGGGTGACTTCTCCAATTATTTAAAAAGCTTCTGGTAAAGCAGAAACTTAAGTGACGAGCTGAATCTGAATGTAATGTTTATAATTTTGCTCCACTTCATGAGGATCATATTTCATTAAAAAAACACATGCAATCAAAAACCTTCTCTTTTTAAAACTTTTGTGGCTCAGCACTTTTTACGTGCAGTTTGTGAGTATTTCTGTTCACCTTCATGTTAATTGCATAGCAAATTACCATTTCAGAGGGCATTAAAACAGACAGTATTTTCTTTTCCCACCCTTTCAAGTTTTTCTGCACTTATTGTGAAATATATTCAAGCTGAGAGAAGAGACAGGTTCTGCTGCTTAAATATGCTTAAATAAAGCATACTTTACTTATTGGGCACTGTTATGTTCTTTGTGCCTATTCACTGATACCCCAGGGTTCTCTCAGTGACAACAAAGTCTGTGGTCTGTCAGGCTCCTATTTGAAAAGGGTTAGGTTACTTCAAGTAAGAAAAGGTTGGGAAAGAAAAGAATTTGACATGAAAAAGCTTGTTTCATATAACTAAGTGCAAATTGCTAAGGCTTTGTGCTCATCTTAAATTTACCCTGGTGTGAGATAGGATGCACATACACATCTATATCTCTATATCTATCTCTTTATACAAAAAATAGAAAATTTTAAAAATATTTTTTTTTCAGGACAACTGAGTTCAGTCTAAGTCTAAGCACAGATCTTGTTCTGAATGAGAGCACATTCTCCTGGCACTACTTCCAAAACACTTTCCTCTTGGAATAAGTGTGTTAATTTGGATTTTTTTTATAAGTGAGCAATAACAAAAGAAGTGTACAAAGACAGACATTATAGATGACTGCTTGTGAAAATAATTTTTTCTTGATTAGAAATAATGGAATATTATGCACTACAGCTCAAGAAGCACCAGACTGAAGACTTAATTTAAAAGGTACAGCAAATGTGCTTTGAGAAAGATGATATGGGATAAGTTCGACTATCAAAACCCACAAAAGTTCATATTTATCTTTAATTGCGAGAGAAATCTAAAGATGTTAATCCTGATGCTGAAATGTACCCAGGCATTAAATCCACTTATTGACAATCACTGGTGCTGAGATTTAGTCACCTAAACACAAGCATCTGTTACATATATTTGTAACTATCTATTTGCCTATATAATATTAACTGTACACAGAACTATGGAAGTCCTATCTGAAGCAGCAGCAGGTAGCCAGTGCATCCCAAATGACAATAGCTACCTCTGTTTAAGTGATGGAATCTCTCTCTACATAAAGGAAGCTATGTTGTCATGTTCTGATTAAGAAATTAAAATATGTAATCAATGTAGTCTAGTTTCTTTGGAAATAAAATACAAGTGACACTGATCCAATTTGGCATGGTCTTAGATTCCAGCAGAATGGCTGATTCCATCAGTCTCTAAGTGGCCTTTGACTGCGAGCTAAAAGCTCTGCTTTTCAGGTTCTGGTCTTTTACAGCTTCTTACACCACATGTCTATTTTCATCGACTCTAGTATAAAGTTACAGTTGATACACACTGGGGAGCACAGTCTGGCCAAGTGTCCACAAAGTAGCTTGTGTATCCACTTTTAAAGCCAGTCTTTACTATCTTTATAAATTCAAATGTCAAAGCTGATTTATATTCAGATTTTAGTTATTTCCTATGTGCAGCTACTTTTATTGATATTTTGATAAATTATTAATTTATATATTTAAAAAACATAGATGTTCAATAGGTGTAATGAAAATTAGTTATGCTGCAGTATTTGAATAGCTTGAAGCTACATTGCTGTCAGTGTAACTTAAAATTTTGATATTTTATTGTAAATTACAATAATAAAATAGACTAAAACTCATCCAGTTGTGACAGCTGCTGTCCTAACCAGAATGGATAGAATTATTCTCTATAGCTGTAATTTCACTGTTCGTAAATTAACCTCAAGAAGGAGGCACATATCTAAGCAGGTCAGACATTCAGTGGAAGCTGTGCTAGGACATGAAAAAAATAATACAGATGGAGTGATGGCTGAGTGGGCAGAATCAGCACCAGTCCCACACTGCAGACAAAACTGTGTGGACAGAGAGAAGGAGGAACAAGCAGAAGTAATATATGCAGACACAAAGTAATGACAGGGCCTTAACACATAACCAGACCACAGAGCTCAGCAACTGGGAAGAAAACATGGAAATGGAAGAGCCTTAATGAGACTGTGATGACTGGTTGTTTACTCAACTACAGCACTAAACTCATTAGTATCAGCTGGCTGCCCCTGCAGTGTACTGTGACAGACCTCACCTAATTGCCTGAGCTCCTGGAGATGAAAGATCTCTTCTCTTGAATAAGCAATGATCTAATTAGTGCACCTCTGTGCAGTATTTCTGGTTCTATATCTTTCCCGAATTTTGGTAACCATATTATGTGGTATCAAATGGCAATGACATTGAACTTAATATATTGTATTAGCCTTTAAAAAAATGTTTTTTTCAGAGCTGGAATACCAGGGAAATTTTATGAATCAAGGTACAGATTTCGAATTCTGCTTAGCCACAAAGGTGTTCAGAAAGCTGCAAATTAAATAGATTCTTAAAACAGCATTTCTTTGTAAACAGTTGGACTGATAGATTGTTTATGGAGAATCACAGAATTCACACAGAATGTGAAAGAACCAGAAACCTAGATAAAAATGGTTTTCTCAGTGCACTTGGCTTCCTTGCAATACAAGAGTAGAAGAATTTGTGAGATGCCCTCTGTAAGACTATATGTAATGAGATTCAGCTACGAATTCATCTAGGATTCCTCAGGTGCAAAATATGTGTGACAAAACTGGCAAAGGTCTGGATTTAACAACTAGAACAGAGAAAGTACAGGATGAATAACAATAAAAAAGGGCTAAATGAAAAATGTTATTTCAGGTGGAAGTGACTGGTAGGATATACCTCATATGTATATATGAAGCTCTTTTTTAGGCTTGCTTAATGTCTTGGGGTGACT
>VXBI01000880.1:43829-114677 GCA_013397375.1 Toxostoma redivivum | reverse complement strand
ATATTATATATTATATGTTATGTGTTGAATACAAATACAAATAGATACATGTATATTACACATACATATTATGTATGCATTTCCCTTAGAAGAAGGTCATCCTCTTGGTGGCCTGTTGGTTAGGTCACACAGTTCAAATTAAAAAAACAAGTTCAAGTCCTTGCCCTGAACCAGACAGATTGTCCACAGGGTAATGATTTTACATTCCTGCAATTTCAGTTTTTCTCCCAGTGTAAAAAACAGACTAGGTCATTCAGGAAGATGTGGAGGCTTCTGTGCACAGCGTGCATGCAGAGTTAACAGAGATCTACTCTCAATACTGCAATATTGCCCTTGTTAGTTCTGCCTCTCTACATGGAAAGAAACAACACTATTTTCTTGAACTCTACACTTACAGCTACATTTTAAACCTTAGAGTGCCTCACAATATCCTTATAAAATGATATAAAGATATTGTTTTTTTCATAAACCACATTTAATTTATTTTTGTTTGTAAGGCAATACTACATATCCTTTTCTAACAAGAACAATGTGATTCCTGGGCAAAAGGTAATTTTAAATCTTTTGCTAGCAGGCTGCTTATGATTTTTCTTGTTTGTGCTGTTTTGTGGTCCAAGCTTATAACAGTTTTTTTTCTATGAAGTTATTTGCAAAATTATTTTTTTAGCTTATGCCCTTCAACTGATTCTGGTAAGAAGAAGCATAGACAATTGTATTTATTTCCTCATAATTCCCCCAATCTCAAAATGAGGTGTTTCCCACTCCCACTCTCCATGTAAAAAAATACAAATAAACAAAATGAAAAGATGGATTCTCACTTTACAATACCAGTTTTATATTTTCTTAAAGTGTAATTTTTAGTGATGCCAATGGGAAAAAAAGAATGCCATTCAGGTTGTTTTAAGATTTTTTTTTCACTAAGAGAATTAGTAATCTGTATTTACTTCTATCCATCTGCTTTTGGTTTAGGCATTCTGTTTTTCCTGTTTCTCACATTCTGAATGGGCTTTTAGTATGAGTTTGTTGAGTGCAGGCAGAAATAAACGGTTTGTAAGTAAAATGCTATCCTACAACTTAATCTGTTATTCCAACCAAAAAAAATTCTTCCTCTCTTACACTGCCAAATTGTAAAGCCTTATTGCAGAATAGCCTGTGTACAGAATATGTAAATTGAGCAGTGTGGTAAAACACCACCTTCTGACACTAGCAAACCCCACAGCAAAGCTGTGTACTGGTAATGGCTTAATGCAGCAATTGCATTGAGCTGCTCTGGTGGTTTCAGCAAGTCCTGGAGTTTGCAATATTCAAACAAAAGTTTTGCAATCTCTGTGAGTTAAATGTTTCCACAACAAAGATCCTTGATAGTGTCTGTGCATTAACAAAACACACACTCCATCCCTCTGTTAGGTCTATGCAATAGAAGGTGGTATGGCTGCTGAAGGCTGGGCAAAGAGCTTGTCTTTTTCTCTGGAGAGTTTGGCAAAGCTGAAGGATAAAATAATGTTTGACAAAAATCTGCCTTTTCTGAGAGATCAGATCTTATTTTTACAATGTTTTTGGCCTTTCATTAAATGAGACCCCTTTTGTGTACTACTCACTGTCCTTATGACGGACAGCTGGACAAGTGCTTTTACACGGCCAGTCAGCACCACAAGAGGTATGCACTGTCAGTCTTCTCCTATAAGAAACAGTAGGGCCATACCATAAAGGAATGGTTATTTGTACAGCAGTTCTGTGCAAGAATCACAAACATTTTGGGGTACTGGAACTATTAGTCAACCTATTGAAGAAATCAATACTGAATAAAATATGTGGGTGAACAGTGGACAGTGGGAATGCTCAGCCAAGACTTGTGGCAAGGCTGAACTGTGATCTCCAAGGAGTGGTGGCATGCTTACATACATTTAGAGTTATCCTTGTCCTAGAGCCTTGATATAAAATAGAAAAGAATTTCATTTGGGGATCCAGCTTGTTTTCTCTATTTCAAAATTGTGGAACTTTGGGCTGTTATATGAAAGCTGAAAAGCTCAGACATTTAAAATACTACAGAACAAAATTCGTAGAGCCTTTCAACTCTAAGTAGTAAGTGGAACTTCATTTACTTATTTAAGGCCAGAGGGGATCAGAACAAAAGAACAAATTGTATACACTGGACAAAAATGAACTAACATGCTTGTTTCTATGAAAAGAGATTAATTCCTTGAATTGCCACAAGCAAAAGAGCAGATTCAGTCAGCATATAAAAATTTGTAGGGGGTTGGTGGTGGTGCTTCAAAAGCAAAAATACACCAACCTGTGGAGACTCTTCATGGCAAGTCTCTTATTATCTCTGTGAAAAAAATTAACATTTAATGATAGCCAACTAATATCTTACAGTAAAACAAATCTGAGGGACTCACAGCCTTTTCTTCTTCACAGTCACAGGATCATATTTCTAGTAAATGCTTCCAACAATTAACTTTGAAAACTTACAGAGGAAATTGAGTAAGATTTTCTTCTAAGGTTCCTCACAGCTTGATCACACTGATGTGACCAATCTGCTATAAATCCATGGATTGCTAAGGATTTAAGTAGTTTTATATTTAATTTTTATTGAAACATTTTGTATATAATTGCAAATTTTCTTTCTGTGTCTGGGCTCTCTTTCTACACTGATAAAACCAAAATGTTTTGGTTTCAAGCAAAAACTTGACAGGGAAGCTTGTGCAGTCTCAATATCTTTGTGCAGAATTTTTTTCTTAGATTTTCACTACCTGTGACAAACTCAGCCCTGCTTGCACAATTTCAGGGACTCTGAGTTATTATAAAATGCATACACTTTGGTGTGTCTAATTTCTTATACATGTTCTTGTGTTCACCTGGTGATCAATATGTTTCTTAAGTCTTGTTGAATCCCCTAAAATATGAGAAATGCTGCTACTGACATTCTAGGCCCCACTCTAGACTATTTATTTATGGAATATTGTATTTCAGAAATGAATGCATTTCAGTTGTATACATGTGTATGAACTCTTGAAGGATTATGGTATTTGCCATTATTGTGTTACTATAGCACTTAAAAATGCTGGTGGGGGACTTGAACCACCTTGTGCCCAGCATTTTGGAACTTCAGAACAGAATACTGATTTTCCACAAAGCTACATTCTAGGTGTGCTTCACTCTTAGGCAGAACACATTAATATAAATAATGTTATCTGATATTACTAACGCTAACACTGTCATTTTGCCCAGGTTACAAAGTTTTCATTATGGCTCATCATTCTGAGAAACTCCTTCCCTGTAATTCACATGGGTCCTTTGGAAGTATGGTTTTCAAAATCTTTTTTTTGAATGGTAGTAACGAAAACTGAAATGTTAATCCTTCTCATTAAAGAGCTCATTGTTTAGGATTATGCAGGTAAAGGAAAGATGAAGGCCTGGACTCATAAAAAAGGTGAGGAGCAAAGTGTTTTGACTTGTCAGCAAGGACCTGTTTTTTTAAAGTCCCTGGAGGTGCCATTGTATATATTATATAACTGCTCATTTAAAGCCTGACTATTGTTTTAGCACCAAAAACCTGCTTAAAAAAATGTCAGTTTTATAAGAAGCTGATAATACTGAATTCTAACATACTTGTTCTTTCTGATAAACTGTGCTGAGGGAGTTTACGTAATAATAAATTGCTTTTTTATTTTTATCAAGCCTCTGAACAGGAACTAATAATAGGTGTAACAGGTCATTCTGTCCTTTTGCAGAGAATAGGAAGAACTCAGAGTTTCTTGTTTGGTACACTGTGCACTATCAAGCACTTTGTAGTCCTGTATCCTTGCTAATAACAAGCCCATTTTCTAAAGAGATACTGCTGCTTCTCACAGTAACAGAAACCTAGAGCAACTGTAATAACTGGACTTGCTGAAATGGTTTCTAGTGGAAAACAATTCCATCCAAAATGTTGTTTTGACCTGATTTCTTTAATGTGTTTATAGAAAACATTTCGTTGAGTTTCAGTATTATCTGTTTTGATTTTATTACTACATATTATATTAAGAGATGCTGAAGACTGTATATTTCAACTTTATTGAAACCTTTTCAACTTTTCTGATGAAGAAACAATAGCAAATTTTAAAAATGGTGCATGACAGACTGTACCTTTGACTCAAGTATTCTGTGTTCTGTGTGACTCAAATTTATGTGAACAGTACTGCACTGGAAGCTTGGGGTGGTGCCTCTGTCCTTGTTATCTGTAAATCAGCTTCACATTCCTCCTTTCACTCAACACTGCTTTGATCATAGTTGTTAAAATAACAATTCTGACCTGCTCTAATTTTCTAAGTAGCTTGAGCAGCTGGTCTCATTGCTACCTCTAATGCTCTTAGAGAGAGAGAACCTTTGCTGCACCAGGGCTCTGCCTTCCTGTAATTCAAAGGTGTTACTATGACTGTGAAAACATACTTGAGTTATTTTTAAATCAATTATGTTGGGCACAGTTAGAAGGTAAGTTTGTTAAACAGGGCAGGGTCTACAGACACCCCAGAGCACAATATTAAAGCAATTAACTTCCAGCAAAATTCAATAGCTTAGGTTGGCAGTGTGTGTCTTAGCAAGGGGGACTGGCCTGGCCAGTTCTGTGCTGAAGCAAGACACTGGTTTCTAGTCTGGTTTATGTGAGCTGGTACGGAGGGGGTGTGCAGGAAAAAAACAATCAGGTTGGTCTCGATCTGCTTTTGTGTTATACCAGCAATGTTTGCATAGGGGATGGGTTTAAATGGCTGAAATAGCTCATTTATGTTGAGATGAGTGAAATTGAGTGAAATACAGTCTCTTGTAAATTAAGGTTCAGTACAAGTAACTTTTTTACATTGTTGACTCTGAAAGTTATAAATGTAAACCGCATTCTTGTCCCAGACATTAATCCAGGTTTTAAATCCTCAGAATTCTGTTTCCTTTTGCTCAGCCATAGAAATTATTTCTCTAGTCAGAGATATACATTTTATGAGCAATTTATTTTCTATACAAATATATTCGCAGGAAAGATTTCTGGATTTCAGAAAAATGTTTTCTATATTCAGGAACATTATTTTCTTCTAAACTGAAAAGATGTCTTCAAAATTGATGTTTCAGTATTTAATTTGTTCAATATTTAATTTTATTTTTTTTTCACTGTTTAATTTATATTCATTTATCCTTCAACATGTCTTTTGGAAAATTAAGTTAGTACCTTTTCTAATTTGTTTTTACTTTTTTTTATATTTTATTTAAACTCCAAAGCTGTTCTAGAGAGGATTAGGTGAATTGCTAAATTTTGTTAGTCAGGTTGCTATAGCTTGACTAGGCCAAATGACTTGCAAATAAAGTTTTTACAAGTAAAACCCTTTTATATGCATCCTTCTTGTTTTCAGATCTTTTTATTTCTTCCTCTCTAAATTCTTCTCTGTAAACCAGAAACCTTGGGACAGATCAACTTGTGTCTAGTTGATCTCAGTTCTTCTATAACCTAGCTATATAGCTATATACTTTTAATTCAAATTCTACTGTGCAGATCAGAGATGTACTGTTTTGTCAACTCTGAGGCATAGTGAGGGCATATTCCAGTTATCCTCAAAAAGTCAGCCATAGCTGTAGACATATAAATGTTGAAAACGAGGGAGGGTAAAAGAGCACCACCACAATGTAGGTTTGGGATTACCTTTTGTAGAGCTAATGAGGTCCACTGATTCCTGATGAATTGCATCCTGGCAGTAAAGGCACCTCCCTGGTTTCTACAGATACTGCTGAGGTGAGCTCAGTGACAACCACTGCCAGAAATTCTGGTGAAAGTACAAGCACACTAGTCCATTACAGATCATTCCCCCTGGCAACCTTACAGTGCATTACCTAATTACCCACTTCCTTTATGTTCTACCAGGACTGTGTAAACCTACAACATTTAAAAAGCGAATAGAAACTCAACCAGCTTCTATGTATAGATAATAATTATAGGATAATCACTCATATATTATCATGCAAAAATAATACGGGCTTTACTTTCCCTTCAATCTTTTGGTTGTTGCCTTGTGGAAACATGTACAAACCTTGGTTATCAGCCACTCATTCTGAAGCTAATATTTTGAAAGAGCAAAATGTAACAATGGTCATTGCTTTAAAATTGTTAGTTTACAGCTGACAGGTGTTATGACAGATAGCCACATTTTAATACAACGTTGTATTTAGGAGAATAAACAAATTTATAAAGCTATTCAGCATTTTGATTTCTGTGCTGTTGGAAGATCAGTCTGTTATTTTGTGGGGTTTTTGGTGTTTTTTATGCGAGGATCAGCATTAAATTCTTATTTGACTATAATGACTGTAATGACTGTGACCATTGATTGTAATGGTTGGTTTAAAGACTTATGCGGCTTTCAAAAGTAAGGACATGGTACAGTTTAAAAGATGTTTCATACCATCCAGACTAAACAGTACAAAAGAGAAAAAAAAATGCAAATTCTGGGTGAATTCCATGTGTATTAGAAAAAGAAATAATACACTTCATGATGGTGTAAATCACATTATATGAAAGGCAAAGAGTAAATTTAGTATTATTTAATACCTAAGTAAGAGGAAATACTGAATGACCTGTCAGAACATGCTGCTTTTCAAAGTTTTGCACAGCTTCAGGCACTTAAAACTTCATTCAAAACTGCAGTGCCAAGGCATATGCTTTTGATATGTCATCTAGCAAGTTTCGTGTTCCAAGTTTGCCAGTTGCTATTAGTTCCATAGTTGAAATATTGCTGTGAAGTATGAAATATTTATCTGAAAATTTAAAATGTAGCATACAGCTTGCTGACTGTATTTACAGTATCTGATCACAAGAGCCAGAAACCATCATTAGTTTCTAAAAAATGAATTGTTTATGAAGTAAGATGCAAATTATTAGGTGCTAAAATTATGCTAAAGCCAAAACCAAATGAAAAGTTTGAATTGAGCAGGACATAAGTGGTTTTTTGCCAAGCAGAAAGTAATCTCTAAAACATTCAAGCAGATATTTCAATAGACCAAAATTTTTATTAGTTGTGATAAGGAGAAAAGTAAGTAGATAGAGATGAGATATTTTTTAGTCATCAGGGTACTGCTGATATCCTCAAACATGAAAAATGAATTAAAATCTCTGTTCATACCTCCAGGTATAGACAAAAGGGAAAAAGTTTCTAAGATTTTTTTTTTCTGATATATGGTTAAGACTGAATTTATCAATCCCCAACTTTCTTTGTGAGTTCTCTCTGACATGCCTTGCTATATCATAAGTCAACTTTAGTAAAAGGAGTTACTTCAGAAACTAATTTGGCCTCTTGCTTTTCCAGACTGTTTTCTGAAGCATAAAATAAGTTAGAAACTAGAGATGCAGAATTGCTTCCTAAAACCCAAACGTTAAACTTCTGCATACAGATTGAGGGAAGGCTTTGTAAACAGTGGGATTTCACCAGCCGTATTGAAAACTTGATTTGGCTGGTAGAAGAAATCCCTACAAAATAATGAGCCAAATTTTCCAACAAACTTTAGTTCTTTAGGCTACTGTATGGAGCCTAAAGATGGGTCAAATGTTAGAAATATAATCTTACCAGGGGGATAATTAAAAACTATGCCTTTCTGAAAAAAAAATATATATTTGCACACAGAAGAAATAGACACATCTGAAAATTAAAAACTTTACTTCATTTTAATTTATATCTGGGACAGATTTATTAATTAGATTGTGCACTAGAATACAAAGACAGATGAATCAGCTAATGAAATTGATGTTTATAATAGTTGACAAAAGAGTACCAATAACTGGGAAAAAAGCACTATGTCTTGGTTTAATTTCTAGGCTTATTGTTATATTGTTGTTATATAAAAATGTCTTATCTAGGATATAACAGACTCTTCAATTTATGCAGGAATTAGCCTTTCCAGAAACATCCTAAAAAGTTGCTGAATCTAAAACATTTGAAACAATCATATTAAAAATAAGAAATTGGCTTAATTTAGATTCTCAAGAGCATTTTACCTTCCTTTAGATGCTGTCCTAGAACAGCAAACACATGTACTTCCATCATGTGGAAGCTTCCAATTGCCAGTTGAATTGATTATCAAATGAATGGATGTGAAAATAAATATCTGAAAAATTCAGAACAGCAACCTAAAGAACAAGTTTTCTCTGTCAAATATGTTCAGAAATGTATGCTATTTGATCAAATTCTTATTTACAACCAAGAACAGGTAGCATGAGCATGACAAAGTTGCAGTTAAAATACATTTTGAGGAAGATTATGGCTTTTTCTGCAGCCCAACAAGTTTTAAATGGGTCTTCAATAGATTTTTAAAATTTTTGTTTAAAACATACCCAACACAAAAGAAGTTGCCATTACAAAAATGTTTTACTTTAGCCAAATAGAGAATTGGAGATATCATGGTTGCTTATTCAGAGAAATATTTATTATATCTGTTCCTTTTAATGTTTTATAATGAGTGAAAGTCTGACACAATTTTAATCAAGAGTCAATGGAGAGTGAATTATAGCTGTGTTTAAGATTGGATTCTGGATGCTCTGCCTAAGCAGAGAGCACTTTGCAAAATGAGCACATAATGCACACAACTTCTGAAACTCCACTAAAATGTGTGACTAGATCATGGATCTTCTGTTAGTGCAGGTAAGATTATTTTGGGGCATCTGTGGTGATGGATTCTCCTTCCCTTTGTTACTGCCCTTGCACAGCTTTAAGACACTATTAAAAAAATCACTTAAAGCTAGGATATACTAGCAGCACACTGGTCCAGTGTAGCTGAACTGGGTGTTAGAACTGCAGAAAGCTCTATTTCTCTCCTGGCTCCACCAGCACTAATCTAAGGTTTGTATTAACAGAGCATCTCAGATGTGATTTTCTGACAATTGCAGGCTTTATCACAAGATTTCTATGATTTTGGGCTGCATCAGGATCAAATCTAGAACTAGGAGATTCTTGTTTTGGTCTTGAACAAAAACCTTCATCCAAAGGATTTCCAAACCCTTCATCTTGACATGTGCATTTCAGTTGGATTTGAGTCCCCAGCACTTCTCAAACAAATGTAGAACCCTTCATGCTGTGTCACTGACATAGCCATTGCTCTGAGCGACAAATTTTTTAAAAAAGTCCTTTACCTTTTTATTTTCTACTCAGATTCTATTTGAAAATAATGTAGATAAATATGAATTCTAAAGAAGCAAGTTTTGTGCTGAAATCCATGTAGTTTTTGAGGCATTTCCACTGGAGAGCTAAATGATATATGTTTTCCTCATCTTTCCTTCTCTTAAAATGTAATCCTCAAATCTACTGCAAAGATACCTCAATATACAAACATGAACATTGGCTTCATTGTTCCTGGGACAGATGAAAGTTTATCCCAGGCAATGGCCATTGAGTGAAGTATGACAAGAATGCTGACCCTTTTCAATCCATGATCAAGTTACTTTTGGAAGGTCTTTCATCATGGAAGAGATGGGAAGAAACTCTCCACTCACTGTAAAGCTATGATAAAACTGTACCCAGAGCTATTATTTTTTTACATTTCAATCCATTTCTTTCTATTCCTAAATTTGTCACTTGCTCACTATATGAACTCCAGGAAATCTGCTCTTCCCTCTTTCTCTCTTCCAATTTTCCACACAGATGCTAAGATCTCCCTTCACGTACTGAGATCTACTGGTGGAAAATGGTACACTGACCAAAGTCTTTATCCTTGCAACCAAATCTCTCTGAACATACAAATTTTCTAGAGAAATACAAATAAGAAAATATACTGAAACAAGTCTCTGATCAGCTAGTCATAGTATTTAAAGACTCTCATAACATTGTCCAGGCAAAGCTGATTTAAGTGGCACTATCCCAGAAATATATTTGTCATGGTTACATTTCACGTGAAAGATTAGCTCAAATTAAACGTTTTTCCCTTCCTACTGTCAGTGAATTATAAATGCTTTGTGGGGATAATAGAGAGTATGCACTAAGTTGTTACAGGAATGAAATTTGTGTCTTGGTTAAATTGCATTCATTAAAAAGAATTTAAAAATCAGTTGAGGCTGGCAACTTTTTAAAATATATTTTGTATCAAAACTTTTGTGCATTAATTTCATATTATGATACAATGGAAACCTGTTTTGGACCTTTTGTCTTGTGACATGGTTAAAACATTCTCCTGTAACTTTTAAATTTATATTTGTCAGCATCACAAAATCAATATACATTTAAACACATATAGTGTTACACAGCCACTAGGGTCTCTTGGCTAAAATGACATTAGTAGCAGAGTTCAGGTCTGATGGATTTCCTTCCTGTACCATGATTTGGCTTCTAAATTATATAAGACTCTGGGAAGTAAAATTTTCTTTCACTTCTGTAAGTCCTAGAAATTGTCAGAGTTTTCTCAAGAAATTAAGTAAGGAATGTGTATCAGTGCTTTACAGAGCAGTGTAAAGTCTTCATGAGCTACTGAAATTTGAGTAACAATTATATTTCTGATAGACAACAGAAAAGATATACAACTCCTGCAATATCATTGAACCAAAATGCATGCTTCAAATCACAAAGTGCAGCAGGTTAATTCCAAAGGCGTGTTTGTATCTTAGCAGCAAATAGCCTATAAGTCTATCAGACATTTATAAATGTATTGAAATTGGGTCAGTGCTAAACTGTAGATCACAGCAGCTGAGCAGCATTGACACTGACTGGTAGCAGAGAGAAAAAGCACAGGATGAAAGCTGAAGATATAGTGGGCCTTGTAACTTCAGTGGGTAGCATAGCAACTGGAGAAATGCTGGAGAAATATCCCCTTGTGGACTTCATAGAACTGGAAATATATTTCGTCTACTACACAGCTTTTGTGCCCAGCTTGCAAAATTTTTCAATTTGGTGTTGCTCCAGGTTAAAAAACATACCAGCTGAAAAACGTGAATTGGAATCATTTGCCATCAGTTCTTAATGTAATGACTGATTTCTCACTCTGTATTAAGCAAGCTGCAGGCAACGGGTTTGAAGTGAATCCAGGTGGAAGTAAGCCAGACACGTTAAATTTAAGACCTATATTTCACAACTCCCTACAGAAATTGAGCAAATAATGTAGCTGAAGTGCTTTCTACACACGGTGTAACCCAACTCTTTTGGCATTCTGATTAATTCCTTGTCCTTTTCTGCTGTACACACTGTTGAAAAAAGTACTCCAAGAGGGGGAAGGAGTTGTAATAGGATATATCAAACGTTAGATGTAATATGTTCTTGTATTATTTTTAAATTCAGATACAAACAGCAGGAAAAGACAGAAGTACGTATAAGTACTGTGGTAAGTAGTCAGACTTTTCAATTTAATTGCTATTTTCACACCTATTGTCTGGTTAGTGCTGGAAGCAATGAAAATGTATTGTAGTAATCCAGTGCCCAGAGTTTAGGTATGCTCACTTTCATTTAACTTGAAGTCCAGGCTTAATACATAATCTTCCTTCTAGAATCAGCTTTCTGAGTACTGTGCCATGGCAATGCTCTGATTTTTTAGAAACATAAATAATGAGACGATTTTCATCCAGCTTTTAGCCTCTTTTAGTGCACTTTAATGCAGTGGAAGCTTCCAATGAGAAACGCAATGCCAGATTTGCATATTGAATTTTCTGGATGCCAACAGAAATCTCATTCTAGCTGGATGGAACTAAAGCATTAAAAAGATAATTTTATTTCACATAGAAACATTTCAATGATCATTTCTGCACTAACTGTCTTTCTATTTAGTTTTAATAAAAATTTGCACTCTATTGGCCGAGAGTATAGATCTTGCTAATGATTTCTAACATTAACATATGGAATCTAAGTTAAATGAAACAAACAAACAAAAAACACCAAAAAAACAAACAAAAAGAAAACAACAAATCAACCAAGACCTGATGGAAAGAACCAAGGATATATTGATTCCTTATGATGTTGGATGGGTGGAGTTAAGGAATTTGTAAATACAAAAAATGCCTTGAGCCAAGATTTACTGGGAGTTCAAAATGTGAAACAGAAATGGGGCATTACCAATATTTGGCACCTGAAAACTACAGTCTACAAAATTGCTTGTATCAATTTGTTTTACCTTAGTAGCTGGCCCTTTTGTGTTTGACAGCTGTCTGTTACAAAAAAGGGTGTGTATTTTGTAAGGTAGAACAGGCATGGATTCCTGACATCTGAAACAATGGAGTGTCTAGTATATCCACCTGTTTTGAGCAGACAAGCAGAGGCACAGTTGTGTATTGTGAGAACTCAGTATAGTTTCTTGTCCACTTTGGCTTAAGCGTCCTTGTTTCTCCCTGTGAAGGATTACACAGAAAATAATAATTTCTCTTGTTTAACTAACCTTCCTAATATATAGATTTACAATATTGAAAAATATTCTGTAAAAAATTATACATGTAGAGAACAACTGCAGCAATTTTACTGGGTGTTTTGATGGTTTCTTTCACTATGTTCACATCTGCATTTTGTGTTCTGTGATTGAGGAAAAATATTCAGGTGAAGCAAAGATTATAGCACTTAAAAGACTGCAATTTAAATTAACATGTGAAATATAAATCTATGCTCATAAAATGAAAAATGGAAAAAATTCTATTTGATCTGACACTTTTGTTCAGTGGAAATTATGAATAATGGAAATCAACAGAGTAGTATGGAGAAATATAAACTTGTACACTGAATACATTCAAGTAAATTAGGACTTCTCAGATATTGCCTCACTACAAAAAAAAACCCACTTTCTATACATAAGTTTTTTTGGTAAATGGCTTGTCAAATTTCTGCTATGATAATGTAAGCTCCATTTAATAACCAGAAAGGTACTGCAGAGCATACACAAGAAATGCTGAATCTTTTCTCTTCATTTTGTGCATTTGACTCTTGTGAAGATTATTTTGCTTTCCCCAGCAGCCTCTGAAGCTGGTGATTTTGTAATCTGGTCAGTGAGCTGTGAATAAGTAAGAAAGAGAATAATATGATGGGCATCAATAGAAAACTAGTCACTGAAGCAGAGACACATATGCTGGTGCTTTTATTTGTTTGTTGTTTGTTTTCTTTTGGTTTGTGGTGAAGGAGATTTTCTGTTTGTTTGGGGTTCTTGTTTGTTTGTTTGTTTTGGGGTTTTTTTTGTTTTTTTTTGTTTTTGTTTTTTTTTCAACAGACCACATTAGCTACCAGTAAAGACACATTTTTTAGGTTAGCTCCTTGAATTAAAAATAAGTTGTTATTGAGATGTATCATTGTGGAAGGATCCTTTATCTCCTTTAACTTCCTTAAGATAACTAGTCTTTCCCTCCTATTCATGTGTAGTTAGGGATTTTGTTGAGTTGCTCAAATGATTTACTATTTCTATCACTATCTTTGTTCCTATTCAGATATACTTTCTATTTACTTTATATAATTCAACTTAGCAATTTGTTTGTCTTTTATTTTCATTTCTTCCTCCATCTGTACAGTTCCTGTCCATCTCAAAGGGGTGCCTGCCAAGCTGCTAAATAATTTTACCTTAGGACCAGTGCCCTTTACTTCAGAGTTAGTTGTCTGGAAAGCAGCAAAAATAGTGCTGCAGGTGTAAGCTGGCCCCCTGCCCACTCCAGTCCTGATAGCTTCATAAATCTTGACCCTGCCATAGCTCCACAATTACATTTCATGACACAAAGCCAAGGAGTGTTATTCACCCAGTGCCCTAATTTACATTTCCTGAGACAAAAGAACATACAGATACTGTTTAAGAACTCTATTTGCTTTTACCATTGTCCAAGGGTTAGTTTTAGGTCATGTAGAAGAAACCTGGCAAAGGGGATGGTGGTGAATAAACTTGAAAACAAATTAAAACTAAATAAAGATTAAGGAAACTGCAAGACTCAAGCTCTCGTTCTCATGCCAGCTGAAGCTATAGATCAATGTATTTTCTATATCAGAAATGAGCAGCTGCTATTTCTTTTGTGGAACAGAAAATAACTGTTACGTTCTTTTGGCTGTGTTTGATGAGACAAACGTTCCCTGTATATGTGCCCTTGGTACAAGTTTAGTGCTGAGAACACCTTAAATAAAGACAGAACTTGATATGTCCAGGGAAAAGTGCACTGCTGCCTTGTGCCACCAGGCATCATAGCAAGACTAGGATTTACATCTCCTAAATTTAGACATCTACATTGCCTATATTTGTTTCTGCACTGCAGCTCTGACCGTCTTCATACACAATAGGAGGAAATAAGCACAATGAGACCATGACTCACATCTGCCATAGATGACTCTTCAGGATGAGATGAGTTGTGACCAGAAGTGTTTGTTCATATATTGTCTTCACTAGAGGAAGTCTAGGGAATTACTGCAGAATGAAGTTACTACACTGGAGGAGTCTAATGTCAGGTCATCTGAACCTCACCCTGTTCTGTGTAGGCCAAATGTAATAAGGTTTCCAGTGAGAACATTCAGTGCTGTAAAAAAGATTGTAGAAGTATTAAAAGCAATGTTTTTCAGAACTCCGAAGAGTTTATGATTATTATTTGTGGTCATGCTGTGTGTTAGAAGTACAATTTCACATTTGTGTTACCACAGCTACTGGGGCCCTACATATGAGATGGGATTTTCTTCTGCTGAGCTCTCTGTTAAGATGCAAAGCGTGAATTTGGTCTATGGCCAGTCCATCATCTGGTCTACATAGGAGACTGGGAACAAAAAGCAATAAGGAAATGAAAACAATAAATAGCAGTTAATCTTTCAGATGCACCAATGGGATGAGCATTATCCAGCTTCTGTTAGGGAAAGGACACTGGTAGAAATTGTTTGAAAGATAAAACGGTAGTTCTGTGAGTTTTACTAAAAAACAAAACAAGCATAAAGAGGATCCTGAGTAGTGAGCCTGAGGCTTCTTGTATGAAAATTCACCACATGAAGGAAATAATCTTAAGCTGGAGATGGGCTTCAAACTCTTGAAGCTAAATGTCATATAATATTTAAATAGGGTGAGGAAAAGCTGTGAACAACTTCAAGAAGTCACATCATGGTAGAGGAGGGAGAAGCTATGCTGTGAGATCGTGGATGCATGGATGCTTGTTTCAGTGAGACAGGTAAGTAATCTTTGTAAGCATCAGATTTTTGAGCACATTGAAGCACTGATGTTCCTTTATTCAATTCCAAACAAACGAAAGTTGCAAATACAAAGACAATAGATGATCATCTGGGAAAAGAAAAATTGTCTTGTGAAGGTGTGGAAGGGCAGGTGCTGTAGAACTTTAGCATATTCCACATCCTTGACATTCGAAAACTAGGAGCAAGCCAAGTTAAAGATGACATATTTGAAATATGAATATATATACCATTATCCACTGTAAATGAGTAAGAAAGTAGCCTCAAATACCTCAGGAAGAAGATGTTACAATGTTGACCTTAATTTGGCAGTTATCCACAGGAGCTCAGAGACACATGCCGAGAGTTTAGTTTGGAAATTAATTAGGTGTGGAATAAAAGGGTAGATTTGTGACTCTGTGGCTCAGCAATAGTAGCTGAATGTCCAAAGAAGAAGGTGGATGTGGGGATTAGACAGATAGGAGAGTGGAACACTGGGGAACCCCAAGGTGAAATTAAGATAGGGGAAGAGAACTTAGAAGTCCAAAACCGAAGGAATGGAGGGAAAAGAGAAGGCAAAAGGACATGTCCAGACCTGTTTAAGTCCTCTCCCTGCAGGAGGAAAATTGGAGAAATGTACAATAAACAAATTTGGCACATTTTTTAATATTACCCACACCACAAGGTTTCTTATTGTTCTTGCAGTATTTCCCAAAGATATAAACAAGATTTATGTCCTGAAAATCTATAAAAATTAAAAGCATATCTAGAAATGTTTTCAGCAGTGTGAAGGACCTGATAGCAAAAGGAGTGCTCACAGCTGTCTTCAACATGGGGGATTGGGCTTGGTGATTCTTAAACCAGGTCTTTTCAGGCTCTATGTGCCATATCAACGTGTGGGAGAATGAATTACTGCTTAGTCCTACTGTCAGTTCAGGTAGTGAAGTGCTTAAAGGGGAAAATTAGTGTTTTGTATAGAATTGACCTTTATTTTGTTCTGCAAGTGTTGTCCACATATCTGATGAGGATTGGTTTTGAAATGCATTCCAGCTCTGTGTGGATAGAATGCAGACAGGACAAGGGTTCTCCAGGGTTAAAATCAGATAAATGTCTATTTGAGTGAATATCCTCAAATGTTTGGAATGCAGAGGATACCATGAGAAACAAATAAAGCCATTACATTAATTGTTAACAGAATTAGGCATCACAGATGTTTCTGTAATGCACAGATTTCTGCATTCTCAAAGAAGCTTTTCAGCTGCCCTTGCAATTTTAAGACTAAAATATTCTATTAAAAGAACCAGTGAAAATAAATGAAACATGTAATTATTTTTACAATGGGTAAACTGTTGATTTGTCAAACCATAGAGAAAGGATCTCTAAGATATAATTCTTATTCCAATTTAAGGATGTGTTTAAAGAAGTAATTAGAAAACTACAAGCCAACCCCCTCTCTCATTGCCTTTCTGAAGCATCTTTTACAGATTCATTTTCTTGGGTATTTTTTGATAATTTTTTTTAATCTTCCTGTTCTTTATCATAGAGATAATTTGAAGCTAAAAAATTAGGGGGGGGGGGCTGGTTTAATAGTTCTCTAGAAACATGAGGACACAGTAGGCCAGTCCAAATTCCTTGAAGCTTGAATGGTCTGTGTTTTCCTTTATCTATCTATCAAACACCTTTAGTACTATCTTTCAGCAAAGCTGTGAATTATTTATCCCTTTGGACTTGGATGTTTTCACAAATGTCAGTGTAGCTGCAGTGTGCAAAGAAGCCAGTTGTTTAGCTGCTGCCTCTATTTTGTGAAATAATAGTGCATCTTCTGTGTGGACACTATTGATACTGAAGTGAAAAAGCCATGAAATCAAGGTGTGAATCACTGCAGAACTCTCTGCCTCCTTCCCCTTTCCAATTTCAGAATTTTTCTTGGATCTAGAATCTTGGTAAAAACATTTTTAACACTTGCACAATCTCTCAACTTGTTTCTCAGTATTTTGTTACACCTTAGTTATGAGAGATTGAGTTTGTGTCTATCTTAGAAGATACAGAAGGCAACCTTAACTCAAACTGAAGCCTGATAAATGGCTCTTCTAAACTCATATTACACTTGCTCCCATGTTCTGTCATTTTCTACTGTTTAACAAAGGAATAAGTGAGTTTTCTAAATCAAAACTCTACTTTGCAACCATTGGCTTTGAAGAAAAAGAGAAAAATAGGAAAGAAATTAGGTTCTCTTTTTCCCTCAGACATATAATGTATTGGGTTTTCTTAGTGAGAGGTGACTTTTAGGTTTCCATCACTAGATGTGTCTTGTGTGGGGGGCAGGAGGGAGAGATAGCTTAAAATTAGTCAAAAGAGCATTTGAAAACAAAGAAAAAAGGAGTGTGTAATGCTGTAAAGAAAAAAGGAGTGTGTGAAACTCCAGAGTGGTACCATATTTAAAATTTCTGATAAATGTTTTCTTCCTCTTCTAAGGCCTTAGTGCAAATGGAGACATCATTTTCAAAATAACATGCATTTCCTGCTATTGGCATATAAAAATCCCTTACATTCTTTTTACTAAAGTAGAAAGCATTTTTATGGATGATAGTCACTGGCTATTACTAGAAAATCTGACCAGACTATAATCTGCTTCGTTTCGGAGGCCATCCAATGTGTTCATAGAACCCCTCCTATACCCACTGCAGTACAAAAGACACTGCAGGAAGTAGTCTTTGGGATGGAAAAAGCCTCACACGATGGGTGACCACAGTGCTTCCAGTAATCCCAAGTCCACACTAATACTGGGTCTATCTGCTGACTCCTGCAGTGTGCCTTGCCATAGGATGGATGAGGGACACATACACCTGTCTCAGGACAGGATGATATGCTCAGGTATAGGAATTATTGTTAACATTTCCTTTTGTCATGAAGTAGTTTTTAGTGTCCTGCTTTTTTATTCTCTCTTAATAAAATCCTTTTAACCAGCTGTGCTGCATCGGACCACATGCTGGGGGGAGCAAGAGGAGCAGTGCCATTTTCTTTTGATAAAAAAATATTGTTCTCATTGTACTGAGAGTAATTTAGTCTTTCTGTGTGTCTCTGTGTGTCTGTTTTTCTTGAATTCTACTGTCAGAAAATGGCTGCTAAAATACATGCCAGAAGCAACAGGATCCATAATTCTGATTAAAGAGGTGTGTCTTATCCCTTAGTTTATTCACATATATCACTTTTAGGATAGTTGGGCCAGGCCAAAGGAGTACTCTTTCTAGTTGGCTCCATTTTTGTTGCTGTCCTCTCCTGGTGCTGGGATTCTTGAAAAGTACCTTTCTGACCATTTTGAATAAATTAGGATTTTACTTATTTTCCTGTCTATGAAATCTGTTTACAAACACCCCTCTTGTTGCTGTTGCCCCACCTTGCCTTCTTAAAAAACTCTTCCTCTGTCCTCTTTTTGGATTTTCTTTGCAGACATATATTAAATAAGAGGCCTTTTCATATACTTTGGTAGCAATTTCTTTTGGTGTCTCTCAGTATTCCTAAGAGATTTCCACATCCCTGTGGTGGTATGTGTGGGTCACTTGGTGGCTTGGATTGCAGATCTGATGTGAGTTTAAAATAACTTTGTCTAAAGTGACCTGGTCTGCAATGTGACCCCGCTGCATTTTTTTGCATGAATGAATGGCTTTGCCTTTGAATGCAGTATTAATCAAATTATGTGTTCAACAATTCTGCTTGCCCACACTTAGAGGAACCCATTTCCAGGGTGGGAGGGAACTTAATGTACCAGGAATTAGACTGATGTGCACAGAACCCTTTTTGTTTACACTTAGCTAGTGGGACATTCTCCTTCTCCAGCCTCCTTTTCAACCAAAAGCTAAATGGTGCAAAAAGAGAAGTGCCTAAAACTATAATAAACAGTAGTTGGAGGAAAGCATGAAGGTCTTCTTTTTTATTCACTGTCTTGTAGCATTTGTATTTCTTTTGCACCATTAGAAAAATACAGGATATTATTTGTTGTTTTTTTTTTAAAATCTCTTTTTTACTTTATTTACTCTTTTCTTTACTTACTATAAAAACAAACAAACAAACAAACCTTGAAGTATAAACTTATTCGTCCTTTATTTTTTGCTGGCTTGGTTTTGCTCACAGGTCCTTTGGAGTGAATAAGAAAGTTGTCACTAATTTACTAGGAGCTAGGCTTTCAGTCATCCACCAATTGCAGAGAACTGCCAGAAAGATTTAAAGATTTGTAACTAAGTCCTTTGAGTAAAGAACTGATTAAATTAAAGAAATCTATGTGTGATTCAACACTTCTCTGCTAATAGTCAACAGTGCTTTGCTCAGAGGTGAAAGAATTACACAGATTTCATCAGCACTAGCAGAAAGACCATATATAATTCCTATTGTTAGCATCATGATGAAAAATTGTTCCAGAGTACTTGATCTCCATATTTTCCTATGGGTTCCTGAAGTTTTTCCACTTTCATAGTTCCTATGTAGAAGATAGGTTCTTTATGAAATAAACGTTTTGTGTAAATGTAGTAACTTCCCTTTCATTATACTCTTCCCAAAATATTCAATTTTTTTGCCAAGAAGTCTTCACTCGGAAAAAAAAATCCTCCTTAACCTTATGCTCTTGCAGGTACTCTAAGTACTTTTCTTAGAAAAGGCTTTTTATGTACAGTAGTATATCAGTAAACTGTAAAGCATTTGACCTATGTTGGAGAAATGGAGTTTGAAATATCTTCAAACACACCAAACAAGAAAAATATATGTGACAAAAAATTCCATAAACCTTTGAACTGTGGGCTTTCTTTTGGGAACTTTGGTCTCTTAACAAGAAAGAAGAGATCAGACTGTATACATATGTATACATGTAACTAATACAGAATTGATTCCCCAGAATATTACTGAAAAAGTTTTCTTCATACAGAAAATAAGTGCAGAGTGTAATGGATGTGTTCTTGAAAAGACTAGTCCATGTACACAAATATTATTTCACAGTTTTAAGTATAAATCACATAGCAAACATTTGGACTGTGGTCATATTAAATACTATATTTCTAATACATTTGCTAAGAGAGAAACAATGTTAGAATTTATTTTTTAATGGGACTTGGTATACAATGCTGAGAAAAAAGATGCAATGTTGCTCTATCAGCAACTAAAACTCTTTTGAAATAGTCAATATTTACCCCATGCATTTATGTTGACATCTTTAATATGATCACGTAGCATCCATCAGCACATCTTAAAAACAAGGTGATAAAAAGTTAAATGTTAAATCACGTTAAACTATAGTTTTAGCTGGTATACTTTGACAAATTGCATTACAAATATGGTTTTAGGATTCATCTGTTTAGCTAACAGAAGCAGGAGGGTTTTTTCTCCAGCTGTGGTAGATGTAGGTTTTTCCCTTATAGTTGCCTGTAGATTTTATGGTTCTAATGAAACCACAGCAAAGTTTTATAGCATTCTACTAAACTCAGAACATCTGAGGCTGCTGGAAGCCCCAGACTGCTAAGTCTCCTGAGACAGGGACAGGCTGTGGTGTGGTCTTTGGTCTTGGAGGAAGAGAGAGTGGTGAAGCTCTGCAGCGCTTTTTCAAAATGTGCCAGTTTCAACCCAGCAATCAGCTTACCACTGCCAGGGCAACCATGCTCATGGGGCAGGGAGAGGTTTAGCTGAGCTGCACCAGTGAAGTACAGGAACTGGGAAGGGATTAAAAAAATAAATGGATTGCTGGAGAAGGAGCAGTAAAGTAGGATCTTTCTAGCTAATGACTGAGAAATCTAGACAAACATTACCAAAATGTGCTGAGGATTTTAAATCATTGATTTTTCCCTCTTACTTGTTCTTTGTTGTGTACTTCATTATGAGGAGTTTTACAAGTGAAGCTCAAGAGCTTGTCAGTGTTTTGTATCCCTCCTGACCCAAATGACAGGAGGTAGAATCCATTTTAAAGTATAGCATCAGGCTTTGCCTAATAAGTTCTGAATTTTTAGTGGCTGTTCTGCAGAGATGTGCTTAGGTGTTTCCTGCATATCTCTGGAATTACCTGTATAGCTGCAGTGAAGCTGAAAAAAATCAATCTCAAACTAAATTATAAATGCCAAGGAATCTGGCATTATGAACCCAAACCTCTCAGATTTTGCCTGTTACTCTGACAAGGTAATTGATGGAAACATGATCTCACCCCTCACATAGGCAGTATGATGAGAACTGCCCTCCCACCACCCTATACTCATTGACCTTCGAATGGATTTTAGCTCAGATTATCAACAGTGATGACATATCTCACCACAAGTCTTCAAACTCACATTTAAAAGACCCAACAGATGCAATTTACTGGAGAGAAATGTGGAACAAAATAATGATGGGAGAATGAAAGCCTGAAGACTAGAAATATTAAGATAAGGAAGTAAAAACAGAAGAAGAGGGGGGAAGGTTTTGCTTTTACAAACAACCCTGCCTGTGTAACTGGAAATGCAATAACAGCCAACATAGTGAGCTACTTCTAGTACATGTACTTTTGCTTATTTTTCAGGACTAGACAAGAGTACCTAGTCTTGGTGCTAGTAAAAAATCAATACCAATACATTAATGGAAAGGAGGACATTTTGTCTCAAGTTCACTTGGGTAAGAATTTTCATTTCTTATTTTTGTTCACCTATTAATACATGGGTATTTTACTGAGAGCTGAAACCAACCATAATCTGGTTTTTAACATGGCCAAAAGGGGTCTATGAGACACATGTGAAGAAAGACATTTTTGTTTCAGGTACAAACCTGAGGTTTGAAGATTGAATACAAATTCAGGAGGGATTTAATGGTTGTGAGGTTGTGTGCAAATTCTCAGAGTTACCTGATATCTAATCAAGTGCTTTAGAGATCTCACTTCCAAATTTGTTGTCTCAGAAGAAAAGTGATACCTTACCTCTGACCAAAGGGGAACTACTGTTTTGCCAGACCTGCTGCTAAGGATAAGAGCCCACAAAGGTAAGGAAGTGTATTAAATCATGGAGGTTTGGACAGCCTGTTTTAAGCCAATATTACATTCTTAGCAGGAAACACGATATATTTGATAGGATTTGTTTAAAGACCACAAGATGGTGCTCATTCAGGTGTTGCAAATATGTTGAAGACAATATAGAAAGTTGTTTGAGGACTGAGAAGTCTATGAGAAAATTTTGAGACATTAGGTACTTACCAATGAACAAGAGCATGGAAGGATCCTTAAGGCTTATTGCAACCTGCCAAAACCCTCCAAACCAGAAAAGGCAAAAAATATTAGTGCAGGAAATAGAGATTTTTAAAACAATTATGAATTAACTTATTTTCAGAAGGAGAGTACTATAATCATTATGTCAGTAGCATCCAATTTTTTTTTTTATGAGGTTGCATATTTGATATTTTTCCACCATGGAGGGAAGGTGTCATGCCACAGCCCTACTCCTGCTGGCACTTCTGGAGATAATGGCTTTGTTTACTAACATGCATCATCAAAGGTGTACATGCCAAGTAACATTAGGCCTGCAGTGCAGTTCTGCACTGCCTTTCTGTCTATGCTCAGTAAATTCAATATTTTCAGGAAAGGGTACACTTCATTGTTAGTGATTTACTGATTGCTGTGCAATATAAACAGTATATATGCAATAGATTTATTTGGATATGTCCTGTAAAGTAAAGGAAAGAGTCTGAGATGTGCTGTGAGATGGTGATTAAGACTCATCTATCGCCATTTCTCAAAATCTCCCACTTCTGCTAGGAAAGAGGGTAGTGAGAGCAGGCCCAGGTGAAGAAAGTATTTTCACATGTTTTTCACTATTCTGAAATAGTAGTCTTACAGCAAATTATACTCACCTCTCAAGTAATTTGTTTTTGGGAAGTGGTAAGTACAGCATAGTGTTCTCTGACATTCATATTGTAATGTTTGTGAATTTAAGCGATTTAATCTGAGGTAGGAATTTAGGCATACAATTTTTACTGCTTTTAATCTTCAAATAATGGTTAAAAAAGTGGTGGTTAAATGCCCACATAAAACCCCAGTGATTTAGATCCTAACTGACATTTAGAAAAGTAAAAAACAGTTTAGTGATTAACTTGTTATGAGTATTTGCACAAAGTCATCTGGAGGCTCGAGAGGTAGGTCTGCATGAAAATCACGAAGTTCAGCATGGCCAAGTACAAGGTCCTGCACCCGGGTTGGGGCAATCTCAAGAGTAAATACAGGCTGGGGGATAAATGGATTTAGGGGAGAAACACCTGGGATGTTTGTGGATGAAGAGGTCTACATTCTTGCAGTCCAGAAAACCAAGCACGTTCTGGGCTGCATTAAAGCAGCAGAATCAGCAGGTTGAGGGGAGGTGATTCTACCCCTCTGCTCTTGTAAGACTCCACCTGGAACACTGCATCCAGCTCTGGGATCTCCAGCACAAGAAAGATGTGGACGATGAAATAAGTCCATAGTAGGGCCATGAAGATGATAAGGGAGCTGGAGCACCTTTCCTGTGAGGACAGAATGAGAGAGTTGGGGCTGTTCAGCCTGGAGCAGAGGAGTCCAGAGAGATCTTGTAGCACCCTCTAGAACCTTAAGGCAGATACAAGAAATGTGGAGAGTGACTTTTTATAAGGGCATATTTGACAAGACAAGGGGAATAGCTTTAAGCTGAATGAGGGTAGGCTTAGATAAGATATTAGGAAGAAATTCTGTACTGTTAGGTGATGCACTGGAGCATGTTGCATATAGAAGCTGTGCATGCCCCATTCTGGAAGTGTTCAAGGCCAGGATGGATGGTGTTCAGGACAATCGGGTCTAGTGGAAGGTGTGCTTGCCTGTGGAAGGGGGGCTTGAACTAGATGATCTTTAAGGTCGCTTCTAACCCAAATTATTCGGATTCTCTGTCATTTTAAAGCTACTTTTCTTACTAAACTTGGTCTCGGAGGAGGAAGATCTGACAATGATTAGAAAAAGGAGAATAAAAGCAAGGTGGACACAGGGCTATCAGAGGTGCTATTGTGGGTGGAGTGGAGCCAGGCACAATCCATAGAAGCTGTCTGTAGACTTAGACACCAAATAATCACTACAGACAAAAAGTACAGAAAAAGGCATCTGAATAAAAACCAGAGCTCCAAGCTTGGATCTTTTTCCAGACCTTTAGTCAGGGACTGTATATTTCCTCACTAATATGCTGTAACAGTTAGATCTTTATTACAGTCTGTAACCACAGTTTTTGGAAGACACATGTGATACTGTAGGAGAACTAAAGCATATGTGTCAGCTCCTGCTGCCAAACAAAGTTGTTTTTGGCATCAAGTCACTTGCATGTGAACAGTGATTGAAACTGCTTTCCAAAGTCAGTGGCCTAAGATCAAACACAAAGTACTGAAAAGCTTAAGAGCTAGACAGAAAGATCTTCAGTTTTTGAAGGACTAGCTGTGTGTCAGGATCTTTGGAAATACTATTTTCTGCTCTTTATGTGAAATTCCCAAAATCTTCCAGTGAATCTATTTCAGTTCACTGCTTCTATTGCCTGAGAGAGGAAATTATCTATGCAAACTATCACTGCTTCCTCTGTAGTCTTTCAGCTTCAGACTTAATTTTAAACTAGTTTCACTTTTTTAAAAGCTTTTGATTGTGTAAGTCTGTGAAAGAATATGCCTAACATATTTTTAAAAGTAAATTTATTGAAGTTTTACTTCCTTCCAAAACATTCATGGTAGATTTTACACAGCAGCTTTTTCTATCACAGCCACTTTAGTGTTAACTATCCTTGCAGGACTGCTGCAGACCAAGGTTTACTATCATGGTATTTATTGCCTCTTTACCTGAAGAATCCCAAAGCACAGTGTAAGCTTTGACCCCAGAGTTGTGCACCTAGGCACAGATGCAGTTTAATTATGTGTCTTGAACAGGTCTGTGAACAGGTTGGTTTTTGGTTTACTTCTGCAGACTGAAATGTTCAGTAAAGTTCTGCTCAGGTAGAAACCAGGGGAAGTGTATTTTCTTACCAGCAACTATAAAAATATATACTCATTATCAGAGACAATTACAGAATTTCTTCACTGAGCCCAGGAAGGTACCAAGGTCACATGTATCTTCAAAAAAGAATTACGTTATTTTGTCCCTTGGGTGTTATGAACTGGAGTGAAGAAATGTCATTATCACATTCTGTGCCTGGATGATGAACTTTGACCACTGCTCCTTTTATGGGATTTAAAAAATTTTCCATGACCGGATAACTTCCCAAAGAAAATACATTTTATGCATGACAGCAGCACTGTACTTTAAGTGGCAATACACAAAGGTGCATTTACCACAGACTGGAAAGAGACCACCTGACAGTGATGGTAATGATCACAGTCTAAAAGCCAGCAGCAACCAATACTCCTGATTTATCCATACAACTTGATGTTAACCCTAGCAAATCAACCAACTATACCCAAAAACTATTTGAATATTTACTGTTTCTTTTAAGTGCCCTCACTCATAACAACTTTCATGCCAGTATGTTAGGTTTTGTGATCCCCTCTGATTTTTGTGATTTTTCCTACAGATTTACATTATTGTAGTGTTTTATGACTTCCATAGGAGTATTTTCAGTAAAATGAAATAAATAAAGAGTTTAATACCTTTTATTATAACAGGACAAGGCATACTCATATTCTTTACACTCTATTTCTCTCAGTCTCTGTAATTATATACTATTGAATCTATTGCAATTTTATGTGAAAAAAGGAACTAGAGATATTTTACTGTCCTCATTTTAGTCATTGTGACATTTTATTGGCAAAAGTCTGCTCATACGAAAAATTACTTTCTGAAAGTAATGCACACAAAATTGCCGATCGAGTACATGAAAGAGGAGTAGTGACTTTCCTGGTGTTAAATGAAGACTAATATATTTTGCATTCTTCGTGCTTACTGCTTTGTCTCATTGTGAATGCCTGGTCCCTGAGTGCTCTGAATTTCAAATGAAACCTTAAAAGCTCATCAGCTTTGCTTGTGGTCTGCTACAGTCCTCCACAATACCAAATCATCTAAACCTGCAAGCAGCAAGGGGGAATTAAGTCTTACAGTCAGCTCTTGATGGTTTATTCTTGATCTCACAGTTTAATGTGCATTTTTGTTGGTGTTTGGATGTAGATATACAGGTATATAAAGGAAAGTGTGGAGAACAACTGAGAACTAGAGTTAACTAGAGAGGAAAAGCCATTGAGGAATGAATGAAATAAAAAGAAGGATTTTTTCTGCACAAATGAGAAGAGGGGTAATGTTTCTTCTTCTGATCAAGTGCAACCCACATTGTGCTTATAAGCTGCCCCATGAAAGGAAATGGGAAAATTCTAATAAAATGGGTTAAATAATAAAAATTATAAACTTNTCATTTAGATTTTAGCTTCATGGCTCCCTCTGCATGAAGGTTAAGACTTTGGTGAAGGCCTTGGCAGGAATGATCACTTATGCTTAACTCTTTTCACTGCAGCTAGATTAAGCCCAGATTGTCATCTCTGCTTTTCTCCTGTCACATGTATAACTGGTGGTAGTATAACATTCCCATCTACACTGGGTCCATGCCAGGCTGCCCTCAGGAAAGTATGTATACTACTCATGTGTGCTGGGAGGGATGTGCTGTGAGGGATAGGCTTGGACTGACAGCAACAAAACCTTTCCTCTCCCAGCTGCAATGTCAATAACGTCAATGTTTTAGATATTTCCAAATATATAGTCTTGTCTCTAATCAATTTGAGGTTGAAAAGAAGTGTGGCACTTAGGTTACTTTTTTCCTCCTTAATTCTTATCAGAAGGATGAGAGTGAGAGCTGCTGCAGGCAAACAATTAATGATATCAATATATAAATGACTATGAATGAGTTTAAAACTCATGTGAGCATCACAAAACAGTGGGCCTCTTTTTCACCTCAAGTGAGAGTGACTGAGAGGAAAGTGCAAGTCAGTGAAAGTGTACAGAAGACATGATTTTGGGTGGATAAATGCCTTCTGCCAGCTTTTACCCTCTCTGCACTTTAATGCAAATCTGATATATTGTCATCTTATGAAAACCCTGGCCAATGTCTCCTCTATGAGCAGAAAGTGAGATGTTGCATGAGACAAGCAGGGACTAACACTATTTTTTACATTTGGCACATGAGGTAGTTAACCTCAAAACTTGAGGCTTTCATTATTTTGGACAAAAAATACCTCTTTAGAGAATAGACAAAAAGCTCTAGCATGGTTTTTTTTTGTTTTGTTTTGTTTTGGTTTGGGGTTTTTTGTTTGTTTTTTTTGTTTTGTTTTTTGTATTTTTTTTAATTATAGAGCTAGTTGATATATACAAGTGTGATATACAAGAGTGTATACTCCAGCTTAAAAAGTGAACCTTTTAAAAAGCCATGCCCATACACATATGCCCACACACACACTCACATGTTTTTAATTTCTTTGCATTTCTTAAGTAAATATTTCATAAAATTAAGTTCTGCAGGAAAATGAAGCTGTTATTTTGCTATTGCTGTACATCCAGAGGCATTTTCTGATGGCGTATCATTTACAGAGTCCTGAATTCTCATTCAGCAGGCAATAGGAAACTGATGCACTGATAGCAGTCCTGTTATCTGTTTTAATAAAAACTTAATGTCCTTTCTTTCCCCCTACACTTACAGAATTTTCAAGTAATTTTTTTTCCCAGAGTGCTACTGGTCCTCTAGCAAACACTTAAATCATATTGTCTTAATTCTTGGAGAAAGATATTGAACTATTTTACTATTATAAAGGTGAGTGCAGACTTAACAAGTAGCACGTTTGTAAGTCTTTAACAATTAATCATGGAGAAAATGTTTGTGGCCCATCCTTGCCCAATGCAGGTCTGTCAAATGCTTCGCTGTACCTTTGGAAAGTGCTAATCAAAGGCAGTGTAACAAATTAGAATAAAATACATTGTCAAGATTAATCTCTTTTTTTCTCTCTCTTTTTGTTGTTGTTGTTGTTGTGTGTAGCATCTATTAAGATCCTGGTTTTCACAGAATAGCTTTCTTCCTTTTCTAAGGATTGCATCAGTTATATCAAGACCTACCATCTGTTTTTGACATGGCTAGAAAAGACATTATTTTGTTGACTGAAGTAGTCTGCAAAAATGTATCAAATCAGACTCTGTGTACATTCCTTCCTTAAAATATAATTTAAGAAATCTTAGTCTTTGAGGTATTGATGAAAAACAGTTCATTGATTTTGGAGGCCTGGAGTGAAAAACGGAGCTCTCTCTAAGCAAGGAAAGGCAGAATTTTTTATTTTTTTTCCAGCCCACATGTATTTCAATGTCTGAATGTCTAAAGCAGACCACAAGTACATACTGGGTAGCTTTTATTCAGGTGTATTTTCTCAAGGTCAAGTGTATTGACCTATGATTAATGCAGGTAAATCCACCATGCTGATTGCTCACAGTCCATTTGCAGCTAACAAAATTAGGCATGTGGCTTCATTCACTGTATTTTAAAATAGTAGGATAGCTTGTAGGTTTTGTGAAGTCCAAATAGAGACTGTCCTTGTTTACTAGGTATGGAAGTCTCGCATCTTGACCCAAAACACAGCTGGAAACAATCAAATCTCATGGCAATGTTCCACCAGGGTGAAAATCCCTTTATTGAAATCACAGTTCTGGACTGATGGGACATCCCTTTTCAGTGAAATTTTTCCAATACTCATTTTTTTGAGCAGGTCTTCAATATTCCATCTCTATGTAATAAGAACTAAGATTATGCAAAGAAACTTGAAGGAAATAACCTTGAGGAAATGTTAATTAATTTTGAGAGCTGGATCTGAAGATTATTACTCCATTTGTCCAAATTGTTCCATGCATTCTTTTTCCTCAACTTGATGAGCTCTAGGCAGAAACAAAGTCCTGCTGCAGTCTGGAACCAGAACTTCCTGGTATCTAGTTTCACAGTCAGAGTTTGAAGACAGGGAGAGGTCACTCCAGACCACTCCCAGGAGCTGAACTTCATCTTCTATCATGTTTCTTAGCACTCTGTTATGATCAGTGCTTGGAATTTTGTCAGCCTAATGAATGGTCTTACTACACATGATATCTGTCATTATATGATCAATATAATTTTTTCCCACTGATTTACAAAGATTATTATTCACAATGCATTGAAAATAATACAGAGAATCATAGTTCTGGGAATAATTCATTTTTAAAGATGCTAAAAAATAGAATATTATGACTATTTTAAATTTCAAATAATATGAGATATAAATTTTAAAAGCTATCATATTCCACGTCAGGGCAGAGATATTGATTCTTGATTGGTTCAATTTGTAATGCATGAAGTTGCTATATTATTTTGCAAAACCTTTGGCATTTCAAGTTATAGTGACGAAGGTAGATTGACCAAGCTGAGTGATTCTGGACCTTGTGTAACTTAGGCATTTAATACAAGAGTTTTATCAGAAGTTTGTGGTAGAGTTTCTCCTTAAAGATATACCTCTGTTTCCAGGAAATCACATCAGTTTTCCAGCCAGACACTACAAAAGCTGCAATCAAATAAACGTCTGACAATGGCAATTAAAACACATTAATGAGTCTGTAAAAATAATTGCATCTTTTGGCCAACCTTTACCTGAAAAAAAGTATAAATTAAACAGTTTTAGTATCATCATTATTTTGTTTATGACCTCTTTTCCTTCATATTCTAGCACTTAAAATTTATTGTATTGAATGGGAAATAGGCCAAGATGGTAGTTTGCTTTCCCTACAAAACACTCAACAGTGAAAGGGAAATATGGCTATTTTATCGTAAGCAGTTTACAGCATCAGATTTTGTTATGGTGGTCAAAGGGCTAAGTCCTAGCTTCTCCCCTCCCTCCTCCACCTCCTCCTAAAAATAAAAAATTATCAAGGAGTCAGAAAATACAACTTTACTCAAAATAAAACTATGAAACTAAGAAAATTGTAGGTCAATACAATCACATCACCTCTTACAAAATCATTGGATAGAATACATTAGGCTTTCTCCTAAAATCTTCCTTCTAAGGAGATTGAGGAAAGCAATAGCAGATACCTACAGAACACTTTCAAGGAGGGCTTGCATGCTACTAATCAGCCAGAGGACTTCATTATCTTTCTATGTAAATGTTCAGAAATAGTCTTAGCCTTGCACAGAAAGGGTATTATGAGTCATGCAAAGAAGCTCTGAAAAAGACTGTGAAAGTCCAGCAAGAGGAGACAGATTTTTATATGTGTTCACACACAAGAGGATTTCATTTTTCAGCTAAAGGATAGAGAGAGGCCGTCCTCAGAGTTTTACCCAAAGAAATTGTCCAGGCTTTAAGAATTGTCCCTTTAAAGCTGCCTTGTTAATGATAGCAGCCAGCAGATAATACACATCAATGACTTGAGCTTAGACAGTTGGGATTTGAATGTTCCACTGCCACATATCCTTTTCAAGCAAACTATTCATATAATAGAGCTTTCTTTTATTNGGAAGTGCTATCAAACTGGGACCTCTTAATTTAAAAGGATTCATTTTTCTTTTTCTTTCTAAACCTTGTTAAGGAGTATAAGAATAACACAATGTGAAACTGATTTCCCCTAAAAGATAGAACAGCAATGTAATGAAAATGAAGCGGTGGTGTTGCAGATTGTAATCCTTCTGAAGAATAAAAAAGCCAGAGTTGAAAGTGAAGCGCTGGCATATGCTGCCTGAGATGAAAGTTACTGCAAAAGGTATTGGTATTTTGACCTAATAGAAGATGTAAAGAGAATAATGAGGTTACATGACCTCACACTAGTTTTCAAATCAGTGCTTTCTTAAACGAGCATTTTGTTGTCAGCAGCTGTCTACCAATTATATTATTGAATGAAATATGCACCCGAAGCCAGTGGTCTCTCTTCTTTCTGCCTTTCTATTTTTAAAATAGAAATCAGAAGAAAGGTCTCATCTTAACTTCAAGTATGCTTTAGATGGATTTAAAGTAAGTTGATTTGAAATGACAGTAAATAATCCTCCACCATTCAGTCACTGGTTTTACATTCCTCTGTAATTATCTTTAAATAAGTCTTTTAATCACGCTTAATATGTAGTGTTTTTTTCTTCCTTTACTACTTTATGCCTCTGATAAAAATGACATTTCTGTAAGGAAACCTAAGTCATTATTCTTTGCCTTTGGGGACGTGTTCAAGGAGATGTATGAATTGTTCAGGAATTGTTAAGTGCTAGCCAATGCAGATTTTCACTGAGCTTTCCTGCCCTGTATGCTCCCATTGCTTCAAAGTAAATAGCTGCATCCTGTCAGCCACCACTTGATCAATGTCTTTGTGGTGACATAATAAGCTCCATGAAAACGGAACGAGAAAAGATGAAGGTGATTAATGCTCGTGTAAAAACGGCAATAGGAAAGAGGTGAGGGGATAAAAACAAACTCATACCTCAGGAGCCCATGGATGTGCATTTGTGCGAGGGATTGGGTGACACTTCCAAGTAGGAGAAGCATATCCTGTTTCACCCCCACCCTTAAATATCACCCGTTTTACCTTATTAGGAGTTACTTCAAGCCTCTCTGTATAAGGAAGAAGTCTTTGCAGCTCATTTTTCTCAGGCACTTAAGGATCATTACTCTTGTAGTAAGGCAAATGTTTTATTCATTTTGCCACAGACCAATTTCTTTGCTAAGACTTTTGTTAACAAAATGCTGCACAACTTAGCAGAGGTGTGATTGATTAAGCAAGAAGGAACAGAATTTGGGCATCCTGATGAAATTTTCCACCAGTCTCCTCAGTTAACATCAATCAGCTTTAGCTGGGTAGTAACACTTGAATACTAACTAGGTGATTTCATCCATTGGAGAAAAATGGGTAACTATACCTTTAGGTTAATATTACTTGAACGTTTTGGTTTTGAATATTTTATAACTGTTAGCAGTTGTCTGCCTTTTCCCAGTTGTCTTCTTTTTTCTTTTCTACAGTGCTATCCATGCAGACAGCATTGGTTTGAGGCAGAAAGCCATGGTCCTCTGAGAATGAGAGGAACCAGTAGCAAAGATGCAGTTTGTGCAAGCGCAGTTAGGTTGTGTGCTCAGTCAAAAGTACAGTATTAACAAAGCCCACACATAATCAGTAGAACAGCATCTGCTTCAGAGTTGTCCTGCTGCAGCCCCGGGCCAGCAGCTGCCTTCCTGCAGGCTGCAGGTGTGCCCTGACTGCTAAATTCGGGGCTTCAGTCAGGCTCTGCCCGGCACACCTGTGAACATGCCCTGTACCCACTGTCAGCAGACACGCTTGCTTTCTTCTGCCAAGGAGCTTTTTCAAGTAGCATATCCACTCAGAGTGGAAAAGACAGAATTCAGCTGACAAATATATTTTCTAGATTGCTTTGGATACCTATCAAGGAGAGAAAAATGCTGCTGGATTCTTAAACCAAAGCGTAACTTTCTGCACTGAAATCAACAGACACATAATTGCAGAAGTTATTGATCTCCTTTTCTTCACTAAAAATGCTGGTCAACCACTGGGAAAGGCTGACTGTCAAAGTGGTTGAGTCCTTGTCCCTGGAAGCATTCAAAAACTGTGTGGATGTGGCACTTACAGACATGGTTTATTGGTGAATTTGGTGGTAGTGCTATGTGAATGGTTGGACATGATGATCTTAAGGGTCCTATTCAACCTTAATGATTCTGTGATTCACTTTATACTATGAAATTTTTAACACTTCGCTCTAAATTATACACATCTGTGTCATACTAATGAGATTAATAAATGCTATCCACATAGAACAAAGCAAAATATTTTAATTTTTAGATTTCAAAAGTGATTCTTCTATAGAAAACTTGTATAACAACGATGAAATTTCAATTATTATGTCATGTCTCATCATGCAAAGCAACCAAGTGCCTTTTTGCAGGTCATCAAAATCTAGGGTTCATTTTGACGCCTTTTTACCTGTCTCATCTCTGAGTATTCCAGTCAACCTCTTAAAATATGTTTCTGTCTTGAGTTTAGCTGGATTTTAACACTCTTTAGCATGAGTGGACTGGAAAAATAAATCAAATTCTTGGGAATTTGATTGAGGAGAATATGATACAATTTGGATTGAATGTACTCTGGACCTCTTTAGGTGCACTTGAGCCAAAGAGAATTGATTTGTATTGGATGTATGTGTAAAATTATATAATGGGCTGACCTTTGTAGCAGAAATACATGGCTCATTCTCTGGTGCAGATTTCCCTGCAATAATATATTTCTAAAAAGAAAATAGAGGGGAAAAGGTAACCAGATCACATCAGTCAGAGTAGACTAACTGAGCCAGGAATGTGTTGTCTTGAATTTCCTTCCTGTCAGAAGCACCTTATATTAGCAGCAAAGAGAAAAACCTATAACCATTACTTTTACACATCTACATGATATAAAAGATAGAGAAAGAAAAAAAAATCCTTTATTATATACTCAGTGAAAAGTCTCCACTGAACCAAAAGGAGTTTTCTTCACCTCATGAAACACTAACAGTTTTAAGAGCTACATTCAAGCTTCTGTTACTTACACTGTCTTGCTCCTGAAAAATGTTTGACAGCTGTTAGAAAGGAAAACAGTTGTGTGCTGTAAAGACCCATCCACAGGATATGTCTGAATGACAGTGGATACCTGATACTCATTGGCCCAGTTTTTCAAACTCTTTCATATATCAGTTAGGGGAGCAAGGAAAATTTGCTCCTGCAAAGCCTAATCTTGCAGAACATATGGATCATGCTATATTCTGCTCAGCAGAGAGGCCACACACAGCCACCAACATGCTATATAGTCCGTGCTACTGTGAGATGGAGGGACAAAGAGGCTTCTCTGGCTGGGTGAGAAGAGTGCCAGGTGTCCTTTGGGAAGCAATGGTGATGCAAAGCTCTCTTGGGGCCAGCAGGATGATGTTTTACTGATTTTGAGTTTTAACACATCACCAGAGACACTTGACAGCCTGAGTGAATTCTGAGTGACTTTGAAAATTCGTGCTCTAATTAAGATAATGAAATGACCAACAGAAGCATCAGGAACAAAGGATGGGAAAACTAGCTACACACTAACCCATCTCATCCCTGTTCCTCAAGTAACTGAGGCAATTGGACTTCTTGATGTGGGGTTTCTCTTTTAATTATGTGTGACTTTTCTCATTGCTAATACCATTGATACAGGTGTCTGATGGACTTGTATGCTACAAAAACCTGTAACTACTGCTTGTGACAGTGTTGTGCTGGTGGTGACTGAGGCAGTGCTTCCAGGTGAGCAGGACGACTTCCCTCTTCTGCCCAGATGGGTTATCTGCCTGCCTGCCTGCCACAAGAGGCAGTGCTCCCACAGTCTCTTCTGGAGCACTTACAAGAAACAAAAACACACTAAGTAACTGAATTAAGGATCTCTCCCTTGTTTTTTCTTGTGTATTTCTTGTAAACTATTTCTTCATCTACTTTGTAATAGGACATCAAATCTGAAGGTATGGTAGATGCACAAAGGCATGATAAGCTAATATGGATATGGCAAGAGTCATGGCATAGGCTCCTGGTGGAAAGCCATAGGGTTATGTGCATATTTGAATCCCAAGGAGGAGTAATTATTAATTATGGAAGGTGCCCTGTTGTGTTTCTCATTTGTGTGTGCACACACACACACATATAGATGTATAGGTACTTATGCATGTGAAAGCTATTTCTGTAGAGTCAAATGGAATTTGGATCAAGACACAAATCATCTAAAACATCAAGCTCTCTTCTTAGTCAAAAAATGACCTTTTCACAAGTTAAATGTACCTTTTCAAGTGACAGCTCATGGAATGAGAGGTAGCAGACTTGAGAAACTTGCTGACAAATGCCATCCTTGTTTTATTTCAAGGATCTAGGGCAAAGGGCATGTTGGAAATTATTAGACTAGAAAAAACTGACATGTCAGACAGGCAGGCATTTAAGCTCCACAAAAGAGTTTGAGGGAAAAGATATTAATTCCTTAGTTATACTCTGAAACTTTGACATGTAATAATTTTTTAATCTATTGTTTTTGAATTTCACCACAGTATGCACAGATTCTGAATGCAGTAAATTCCTCTTAATTGGAGCAGACTGGAGAACAGCTATCACCCTGATTAAGAAAAGACACCCCTAACAACAAGTCTGACAAAATCACTCTCTGAATTTTTGCTTGGCAGAATTGATTAATTTTCTGCCATGCCTAAAAGTCTAAGACATTTATTGCCATAAGAGCAGAGCACAGTCTTCAAAGTCAGGTGATATACTCTGTTCTGTATAATAAAGATTTTTTAAGTTAGAAATTTCTATAAAAAGAGATTCAAATTTAGAAGGCATTGTTGGGACAACTTGATTTATTTAATCTGACTTGAACTGAATTTTTAAAAATAAAAATGTGTAAACACATCTTTTATTTTTAGGCTAATCACAAAGACAGAACTCTTTTACATGCCAGCACTTGTTTATAATTTTTAAGAAAAGTTAATTTCTACCTTCAGAAACAGCTCTATTTTTCAAGCAGTTATATGCAACACTACTCTAATAAGTCACATAACATTCAAGTTACTATGTAGGACTGAGAAGTTTTTGTAGTCATTTGGTGGGTTGCAAAACAGAGGATTTGTTCATTAAATTACTAGGTGGTATCTACCATTATACACATTTTAATTTTGAAATTATTTCCCAGGAACACACTGTTACTCACTAGAAATAATATTGGGCTATGGTGCAATTAAAGTAAAATAAAATGTACTGTGAATATAGCTAAAGAAAATGTAAGTACAAAATATAGATATATCAAAAACACAGCTTCCATTTCAGAAACAATGGCATCTATAATGTTAATTTACACACTGATATAAGAGTTGAAGAAAGGTAAATGGACTTAAAACTGCCTATTTCAATAAGCCCCACATGCTTACTTTGCATGCATGGACAGTTTGTCCAAAACATTGAGTTTGTAATGCTTAATGCTACATCTCTAGAAAACATGTGGCTCTTCAAACCACAGTCAGATCTTCATATCAAACCTGTATGTCCCTAACGTTACAATATAGGTAACTGTTGCCTGAAGACTAATGCCATGACTCATTGTCTTACATTTGTCCATGAAAGCACAGTGTCTGTTTCACTATATATTGTGAAAAAAAACATTAGTTTTCCCTAATAATAACTTAGACAAATTCCTTGAGTTACGTACATTATGTATGTAGTTATGTATGGAGAATAAAAATTACACAAGCAAGCACACTTTGGTGCAATGCATAGATACTATGCATCATAGGAAAGCTCTGTACATATTCAACGTTCTACTCTTTGTGCTGATAATAAAAATTAGGTACAGAATGATTTTCCACTAGTAGGAATGCTGCTGTCACTTTTTCAGTAGCTAAATGAGAATTGTAGATTTTAATGCACCATTATTCACTTATATTAAAAAACACCTGATTGAAGATATTACTGTGCATTTTCTTCCAGTAAAATGATCACATTCAGTCAATCTTGACAATTCAAGATAAGTCCAAACTAAACCTAACCTTATCTTACTGTAAACAACATTGTCTGAAAGCTTTTTGAAAATATTATCTTCATTTCCTGCTCTTGAAATTGAAGGTTACCTTCAACTGAAGGTTGGAAAATCTTCACTGATGCTGAGCTCAGTAGAAGACTGGCAGCTCTCCTTTGTGGCAGTGACCTGGCACAAAGCTGTAGGACCACTCATGTCCTGTCTGCTTGCATATGTGGCCTAAGGCTTGGGTTTGCTCCCTGCAGATGAGTTGAAGGAGATGATTCCAGACTGAGAAGGAAGGCCCAAAACAGCTGCTGAGTGCTTGGACACAGTGGATATACACATGCCCATCAAAGATGCTGTGCAGCTGTAACAGCCACAGAGGCACAGAATCTTTAAGGTTGGAAGAGGTCTTCAAGATCATCTAGTTTAACCATCAGCCCAGTACCACCATAATCACTCCTAAACTATTTCCCAATGAGCCACATCAAGATGCCTCGTGAATACTTCCAGGGACAGTGACTTTGCCATTGCCCTGGGGAACTTATTTCAGTGCCTGACTATAATTTCAGTGAAAAAATTCTGTCTAAACTGAACCTCCCCTGATGCAACTTTAGGACCAAGTCCTCTTGTCCTGTCACTTGAGACCTGGCAGAAGAGAATGGTACACTTTCTACAACCTCTCTCAGGCAGTTGTAGAGATAGATTGAGGTTCTCCCTGATCATCCTCCTCTCCAGACTTAATAACTCCAGCTCCCTCAGATGCTCCTCATGACACTTTGTTTTCCAGACCCTTCATCAACTTGGTCGTCCTTCTTTGGGTGGACTCCAGCACCTCTGTGTCCCTTTTGAAGTGAGGGCCTCAATGCTGAAAATGGGACTCGAGGTGCAGCTACACTAGAGATCCAGACTTTATATAGATTAACAGCTGCAGTCTGGGGCATGGTATTGTCTCTACAAGGTGGCTGGTTCTGATCTGCAGCCAGATTAGAACTTGCATGAGGTTTCGAGTCTCGACCTCATTTTTTTCTCTGGACTGTTCTGGTTTGTGATTTCAAACTACATTTTGGCTGATGGCAAATCACACATTGATACAAGAAGGGGTTGAATATAAGAAGGGGTTGGTTTGTATGATAAAATTTTGTAGAAGGTGAGCATGGAAGACATTTTTGGCTTTAGTTCCAATGCTGTTATGTTAAATTATATTATTACACAAAGTGAGAATGAAAAATTGAGAAATTGTTATTAAAAATTGAGACACAGACATGCTATTACATACCATAAGTAAGGATATTTACCATATACAGCATTGTTTGCTGCATAAAATTAGAAATACAAATTAATATTTTATTTAAAACCATCTATTTCTTAGCAGTTTATCCTGATTTTCTGAACTTGCAACATTCACCCATACATGGTAAATGTTGAGAACATGATGAGTAATCAGAGAACTTTTGATTTTAATGCCAGCAGTAAATCACAGCCTCCTAGTTCTCCTCCAAGGATCTCTTGGTACATTTTATTTGGCTTCTGAAATAAGTGAATGAAAATAATTTTTAAATTGAAAAACTCTGGTCTTGGTATTGGTTTTCTCTATTTCTTTGGACTCTTGGCTCTTTGGACAAACCTTTAAACTCTGCATAGATGCTCCCATTAGTTAAGTCCTGAACTGTGAGTAATCATTCCAAAGTTCTCATTTTAATACTTTCTCAACTCAGCAAGTTTTAATATCTATGTAAACATCCAACCTGCTCTTGGATCCTGCTGAAGTCTTTGCTCCAGATATATGTTATTGCACTGAGTCCAAAGGACTCAGGCTGTGCACTGGGGAAAGAGCTTCAGTGATTAGAGATCCATAAAATTCTGGCTTTGATCTCTTTCTTTGCCGAAGGCTGTATGAATTGGGTCAATTCTTTAAAAGTTATTTATAATAAAATGTTTAGCACAATTAAGGATTTTGTTAGGTATGCCTGAGTGTTACTGTGACTAAGAGGTTTAATTCTTTGGACATTACTCTATTTCTATACTCCTAAATATCTCCTTTATAAAGCTCTCTCTCTACTTTCTGTGTCTCCAGCTGACCTACTAAACAGATTACATCTCACAGTTCCTGTTGCTCATCCTCCTGTTCAGGATAGGAGTCCTGGTGGGAGGAGTGCATCTCCTGGCGGGTACTGTGCCTGAGCAAACTGGTCCAGATAAGTCCCTAGGATGTACTGCACCACAGAGCCAGCTGTGGGAAGCCAGGATGCTGCTGCTGGGGAAGGATGGCTCACTGAGGAAAAGCTGAACCTGCCCTGTCTGCAGTGTCATTCTGTAGATCCTGGAGAACTGTTCTCCACATTTTCTTCCATCCTTGCTGGAGCTTACCCTCCCCTAGCTCCCATGGTTCCTGGGTTGCCCCTGCCTTGTCACTTCTCAGCACTGGTTGCAGCAAGTTGGCAAAAGCTCCTGCATGGAAAAGTGTTTCACTGTGCCAGTGCTGAATGTGGTACTTGTAAGCAATACTGGGCTTCTTCAGAGACAAATCTTTTAGATTTCCTCCTCCCCCAAAAGGTATTTAGGTAACACTGAAGAAATATTGTATTCTAAATGTCTTTCTAATTAAATAATTGGAAGTCACAGAGCTACAGTAAATAAATATATAAGTAAAATGCCTGGCAGTATTTGGCACAATTTATTTATTTCTCTTTTAAAACTCAGCAGTTAACACACTACTCCTTTTAATAGCTTGCATGCTGACATCCTATATGTCATTCTTTGGTTCTCTGTCACTTGCAGTTCTATCCTTCCAAATGAAATAAAAATGTAATGATGGAAAGCCTGCAATGTCCTTAACAGCACCCTAAGAGCAATAAAAACATTAATCTTATCCTGAGGACTAGTAATCTACTTAGACTTCATGGTAAGGACATAGTGGACTTTATCTGAAACAATTAGTCAAGATTCTGGATGTCTATAGGAGGATTTTAAGCAGATGACCTCGTGCAAGCCTGTGTTACTTGGAAAGAAGCACTTGTGAATTTCCTTGAAACTGCTAATAGGAGTTGGGGGAACAACAGACACCAGCACTTCAAGCCTTGTTTAGCCTGAAGAGTCACAAAGGACTTATTGTACTTTGTGTCTAATAGGCTTTTCTCTGAAAATCTTTAGCCATTAGTGTGCCAAATATCCTTCTCCTTCTGCTGTATGTTATGTTCAGCAATTGCATCAGCTAATAAACTCCCTGTTCCCTTGAAATCCCATCTGCCCAGATCCAAGTCTGTGATAATGTGAACTATAACATTTTCCTCAGGACCTTCAGTTCTGCATTTAAAAAACACATAGAGCTCTGGAAAGCAGCTGCTCTGAAGCCTTAAAAACCCCTTCTCTATATTGACCAAATCAGCATGACCTATGGATACCTCTTTTTTTTTAGTTCATTAAATTCAGGGACTGAGAACTCACAGAAGATGATATCTACTGTTATTTGATCACTCTCATGTGGTCTGAATAGTCTGGTTTGCTTCTTTTGACAAGACAAGCCTGAAAGGCACAGTAAAAAATACAGGATTTCAAAATACAGCAGGCAAGGTGCATGTATCAAAACTTAGGGATTGACAGCCTAAGTCTCATTTGCAGAACTAAAAATGCTGAGGACAGTCATGGAGACAGAGAGCTCTCTCAGAATTTGCTGCACCTTTAGCCTGTGGTGTAGGTCTGTCTTGTGGTTTTGTCTCTGAGTTTATTCAGGTGGAAGTATAAAACGATGAGTGCTAGAGAAGGTCAGTGTTATGTATTCATTTTGTTTTAAATAATTGATGATGTTTCCTGTTTCTGCTTATATTAATTGCTCTCAGATGTTGGAGAATTGCTCAGTGACTTGCCTTTTAATTTGTTTCTTTAGAGAAGCAGCATGCTGCTTTTCAGTATATTGTAAGTAACGTGTTCAAGGCAGTACTTTCTAACTAGAGGTTAATAAGAGTGCACTGACTGCATGTTTGGGTGCTATTGCCTCTCTGCATGTGTGCATGTGGGAGTTTATGGAAAGAGAGGAGGACAAGGAGGAGGAGTACAGGCAGTGAAGAGACCCAGATTCCTATGTGCCAATGTTTAAAAGTATAATTTATGTTCCCTTGTTTCAGGCTGCATATTGTGTGTCTGATTCAGGAAAGCACAGAGTACTCAATTGTTGCTTTCATTACAACTGGTATCATTCAAATACTCAACATCTGCAAGGACCTGGATCAGCAATAGTTTTGATTTTTCAATTCTGTTGTGTGACTTATCTGATTTTTTGCAGGAATGAAACAATGAAACAATGAAAACCAGACCTCACATTACCAAAAATTCATGCAAAACTGGTTTAGAGGTATCATGCCCACAGAATACAGCAGTATTATCATTATTTTTTTCTTCCTTAATGTGCCCCTTCTTATTCAAATGCAGAGTTTCTACAGTTTATGATTGCCAGTGGGGTTCAAAATGTGCTGGAGGAGTATTGTCTGAGAGGAATTACATGACATTATTTTATTAAAACAACTACATCTCTGTTCTGTTACTATCTTGATGATGATCTTCTACTGCATCTAAACTTTCTGGTGGTGCAGAGAGCCCTGCATTTTGTCTGAGTCTGAAGCGACATAAGCCAAATGGTTTATCTGGCAGTGAAGATCAAACGAAGGTGTGGGATGGCTTTGAACTCAAGCCCTGTCCCACAAGGCAGTCTGGATGGGTGATTTCCACTTTTATCAGAACTGATCAAGGACAAGGAGAGCTCTCTCTTTTGGGTAGTGCCTACTGACTACACCTCTTTGAATTTACATTTTTGGTTCGGTATTCTATATGACAGCTTAGCGGCTCGTGACTTTTGCAAATATGTTATGATTTTCAGAAGATCACATTGGATGCCATTTTACTGTTTTCCTTTTTCTGTCCTGGTGAATAATCTACCTGCTGTCTTTCAGTTTCCTTATAATGTAGTTGTAGCATGATTAGACTGCCCTTATTTCTCGGAGTTCCTGAAGGCATAAGTATATTTCATGGTTTAAAGTTGTCTGTCATTTTTTTCACTCTACCTACATGTTTTCCAGGAGTGTTTGGAGCTTTCATTTCCTTAAGTCTGTGGTCTCCTTGCCTTTGACTTAGGAAAGGATGCTGGTTTGGCCCAAGAAAAAGATATCTGATGAGCCAGACATCAGCTACATGTTAGTCGTAATAAATCTGTCTTAGTGGTCCTCAGTGTTCCAGTTTATAGCCCAACAGCAGCTGCTGCATATCTGATTATGGACATTGCCCTCAGGTAGGTACCAGATTGGAGTATGAATCTCAGACTCTCACATTGCTAAAGGATTGTTGTTAAGAAAATGCCTGTGGTAGGACACATCTCCCATGCCCATGATGGCAGTGTAAAACAGAATCTCTAATCAATTGCTGAATGACAAGGCTTAGGAGGGGCACAAGCTGGAATATAATAGCTTTCCTGGGCTGAAGAAAAACTGAAAAAGAAGGAAACTCTCTGGTCGAGGTGACTGCAGTGTTTGCTGTTGCATCAAGCCTGATGAAGGCCACAGTAGTCATCATGTCTCTTGTGTTCCCAGTCTCAGCCCCAGTGCCAGAAATCTTGCCACATGGGACTGCAACCACCAAGCATGCCTGCTCTGTTCTTGCAATCTCGTGTTGCAAAGACAGAGGCTAGCAGCTCCGTCTATCCAAGTTTGGCCTTGCAATTTGATCACCACTGGTTACAGTCAAAAGGGAACTGTGCCTACAGTGTGGATGCATCTGTACTAAAGCACATATGCCTGACCATAAAAAAAGTCACAAACACTGAAGGCAGTAGAAACACACAGGCCTGGGCTCTAAGTTCAGTGAGCTCCCACAGATGCATGTTTCTGGCATCTGTAACCCTGGAGGATTTCTGAACCAAACTGTAGATTAGTATGGTATGCACCCAATATTGTTGTGCAACATGTTTGGGAAGTTTGAGAAAAAAAAAGTATATATATGTAATGTGTGAATTTTTCTAAAAGAGAACCTATTTTTTAAAGTAGACAACTAGTTAAGCCTCACTTTGAAGATAAAAGCTACCTTTATTTCAAGGAAATGAGATAGTTGATTAATTTCTTTGATACAACAGAGACATGTATATGTAGTCCAGCTGCTAAAATATGCCATGCTGTCACAAGCTTTTCACAGTGTGTAATTTTGACCTTGAACCTGCCAGCCAAGGCCTTTTGGCTTTGTATCTCCAAGGCAGACCAGTCCTTCAGTGCTAGAAAATGCTAGCTTTAAGTGCTTGACTTAGTGCTTTTCTCCTGCCACCTCTCCCAGTACACAGAGAGACCCTGAGGATGAAGTTGGCACTGATGCCACATGCCTGCACCTGGGATGAAGGTTCTGGCCAGCTCAGCTGCTCTCATGGAGTGCACACATCTCTCCCTGAAAGGGCAGTTTTGTCCCCTCAACACTGGGAGAGAACACTAGCCTGATTTGTGCTAAATATTTTTTTATTTATATCATCCACTGGCTCCAAATATCCTCTCAAACATGGAGCACAAGTCAATAAGCCCAGGTGTTTGGTATTATTTACATTGCACTGGCATCTCCACTGACCTAAGGAGCAAAAGAAAATAACAGGACATATTTGAGGCTTAATAAAACACTGCAGTAGGGAGTCTTTTCCGAGCCATTACAAGCATTTGCTGGAAGTGCATTTGCTGATTTAACAAACTCGTTAGGACAAATGTTTAACATGCTGTTGTAATGATATTCAGATGCTTTTCTTAGTATTTGTTGATCTGCAAAAATGTATCCTTGCCCAATTGCGCTAGAGAGTGGATTAAATAAATAAATAAGTGCAATGTGATGTGTTTGCACAAAAGTGTAGCAGTGACTGCCCCTGACAGATGGATAAAAAGTCAATATGATGTCTGAGACAGCCCAGAATCTGCACTGCAGAATAAATTACATGATTTGCTGAATGCCTGGGCTTCACACAGACATACACAAAATTGGAAAGATAAAAGCTTGCATTGGCTTCAGATGATATTTACTGCCTGATGGATTTACTAGAAGCCCCAGTACAGTCATACTGTATTGAATTATTGGCCTCTATTTAGCTGTGTGTCCGTCGAAGCTTGAGTGTCCATTTAAGCGTAAGTGAGCTGGAGCCCTGCCAAGGCTGTTTGAAGCTTTGTGTACGGAGGAAGACGCAAGGTAATGGCTACTAGCTTGAATAACAGGGGGCTTACGGATGTTGGGGATAGACAACAAAGCATGAGATGCCTTCTTATCAATATTAATGTCAACATAATATTAATACAGCTGCCTTGCACATAATTTTTGAATTATTCTTGTTTTCTTTCTATTTTAACACAAAAGGCTGGAGATTACTATGATTTCTTTCTCTCTTAGAAGGGGGAGTTTGAGAAAGACCATTAGCTTTACAGCTATCCATTGCCTCAGCAGCAGGATTTCTACAAGGCAAAGGAGGCAAATGAAATGCTAGCTTTAAGAAAGATACTCTACCAATAAAATATCTGATTAGCCTCGTAATATACTGTACAGAGCTATTGTTATGGATTCATGATTGTACTGTACCAAAGCAAATCAGTCAGGAAGCAGCAGGTCACTTACAGAGAGAGCCCCACGAGATGGTCACAGCGTTGCTGTAGCTACAGCACAGGGCAGGCAGGCTGAGTGCTTAGCTGCTTAACACATTGACTTGCCTTTCAAGAAGCCTGGGGCTCTGTTTTTGGCCTGGCCCTCGCACATGATGAGTTTAGCTTGTGTAATGGCTCAGCACGCTGAGGGAGGGAGACTGCCTCTGAGAAATGGCTGTCAAATGCAATGCTGCTGGGCAGAGGGTTTATCCAGTTAACTACACTTCAGAAAAAAAAAAAAAAAAAGGAAAGTAACCCTCAGACTGCATTGTGCTGATCAGCTGGACTGGCAACAAAAATGAGCAGGATTTTGCTCCAGGTGAATTAGCTGCATTGGCAGTGTGAAGGAAAGAAACGATGAGAAATGATGTTCCCTGGGAGTAAGGAGGCACACAGACCAGAGAAAGATGAGATGTTATTTTGAGACATGAATAAAATGCATCACAAATCTTCCATCATCTTCCAGATAACACGTTCATGTCAGGGACTCTGACTCACGGTTTCTGGCAAGTTGTAATGGGGATATTTACAAGGTTATTGCTCTCAGCTGTCCCTTTGTGCTGCTGCCAAAGGTTACTGCCCTGAAGTTGGCATGGCAGATGTGAATATGTACTGGCTCCTCGGCTGCCCTAGTTCAAAGCTCTCATACTAGAACAAGCCACAGCAGCAGAAAATGCCTCAACTAAATCCAAGAGAGACAGGCAGAGCTCACAGTTTTGTCAATTTTCTTCAAAGCATGCATGGTATTAAGCAATTACTTGCTCTGAATTTTCAGTGGTACTGGTAACAGAATTGCAGACTTTTGGGATTTACCAATAAAAACTCTTTATCAGTGAAAAGAAAAGGGAGAGTATGGATCCAGCTTCTGCCTGATAAAGTGAAACGGGGAGATTTGGGTTTAAAGACCTCTTGATGAGGCATTCCAATAGATTTTTTCTTTCTTTTCATTTCCTCCTTCATCTGAAATCACTCTTTGCTAAATATGAAATGGAACTACTACCTCTCTCTGATGGCAGAGGGCATGATCTCTCCAGACTCCAGTATGTTTGGGTCATGTGTGCAGTACTGAAAGGTCACTTAAGAATCAGGCAAGGAGAAAAATATTGTATATTTGGAAAAGTCTTTGGATACATGTATCTTTCATAGGGTGAAGAGACACCTTGCAACTTCCTACAGTAGCCACCTCAATCACTGCTCCTTTTCAGTCAAAGGACTTTCTGCTCACATCTCAATTTCTCACATTTTCTCTGCACTGGACTGAAAAATCTTGATTTAAATGATGTTATTTGATTAGTTAAGAGTTAGTTACCGTCACGGCACATGAGAACTGAAAAAGCCCTCTGGCTTTAGGTTGTATGAAGCAAAGATTCATCCAGGCTTCTGCACCACATCTTGGTCACTAGATGTTCACTATGAGGTTTTTCAACTGGCTGATAGGAAATGCCATCACCATCATGCCTTCTGTCATACCAAGACCCATTAACAGATTCCAAGAAGCTCAAGACAGAATGATAACTACTGAATTTCATTAAGGAAAAAAATATCACATTCTTAACTGATAGCAGGACTCATAAGAATGCCTGTTTAATTAATCTCTAATAGGGATAGAACTATGTAATCTCTGGTAACTCAATAAAATAATAAAGAATTCTCCAAATTATACATTATGATGCTGCAAAATCACTCCTGATTAATTTATGCTACTGTTGCCTTACATTTTTTTCTACAAAATAAGAGAGCCACAGGAAGGTAGAAGTTAAATGAGCATCCTGGATAAGCTTTCCTTGCTTGCACAAATCCATCTCTTCTCTGTAATATACAAGAGAAATTGTAAGACTTATGTCTCAGTCCAAATGTCTATGACTTCTCTAATTCAAGGTCGAATGTCAATCTTTTGCCTTCTGGAGTGCCTGCCTGTAGATGTTCCCAGATTTAATGCATGCAATCTATTCTAATTATCTTTTTAAAAAATTCAAAATACACTTCACTCATGAGGGAAAAAAAATCAAAAGAAAGTCCCAAGCAAATGTTAAGAAGCATATTAATGAAGCAGGACTAATTGCTTTGAAAGGAATAGTTATCTGAGTTCCAAGATTAGTTACATGTGCTCTGGTTAATAAAATGAAAACCTTGCACATTTGAAAGTCATTTGTCTCGTCCAGATATTTCCAGTTTGTCTGTCATTCAGTGTTGTGAAATACTGGCTAAAATCCCTTGGAAGGCAGTGAGTGTCTTTTCAAAAAACTGGGTTTTCACTGTTTCATACTTCTTTATTCGCTATCAAGCAACAAATAAACTCTGTGATAAGACAATTTCCTATTTCTAAACACACTTATTCCTTCTCACTTATAAACATTAATAAACATTTGGAAATTAATTGTAACAGTGCAGTCTGAAACAATTAATCTTGGACAGAAAGCTCTTCACTTCTACGGAATATAGTTTAGTCACTTTTGGGAAGGAAAAGAAACAATTGTCTTGCTTTGCCTGTGTTAAATAAATTCTACTACACTTTCCTTTGAAAAGTTACCACCTCACATATCATAGGGAAGAAATAATATGTGTATTTTTTTAATGAGAGCAATACGTTTTGCAGTCTTTGTGAACAGTGACCAAGGACCATAAGACCTCAAAAAATAATTTATTTCTCAGTCAGCAGTGTTTTCTGGTTTACCTGGAAACTCATTCATCATTGGGCAGATCTTATTCCATGACCAAATGGGAATTTCCAAGCAATCACTATGCACATGTGAACATTTTAAATAAGTGCAAAGAATTCCTTTCACTCATTCACAAAATATTTGTTGAAGCTGGGCACTGTGGGGAAGAGAGTTACTGAGTTTGAATGTGGCTCAAGATCAAGGTTTCCGTCTTGGTATTATTTGTGCACATATTTAGATAAATATGTTCCTCGGGAAAAAAAAAATTCCCAAGGTCATACCGGCAGGCCTATTGCAGTTGTTTTTTCTTCCTCTGTGATGTAATCTCTTTTCTAAAGTAATCTGTTAACTTTCCTGCTATTTCATGGATATAGTACATTAAAAGTGTCCTTATTCTTTTCAGCTTAATTTCCTGTGACACTTTATAGCTTCTGTGGCTTTGGTTTTGTACTAAATGTTTTAATTTTGCTGTGGGGTGTTGGAAAGGGTTTTTATGGCTGGTGGAAGATATGGGAGATGTGAGACAGCAGCTCTGTGGACCCTATTGTTGACTGGCTGTTTGCAGGACTGTCTGCCTTTACAAGGGACAAGAGACATCAGCTCAGGCAGTCACTGCCAGTCCCACACCTGTGTCCCACACTCCCAGGTGTTCTTCCCAGTTCACTCTGTCAGCTTCCCTGACAGCAGCCCACTTTTCTGCCTGCAACTTGTCAATCATGCCTGCTCACACACCCACTTCCTCTTCCAGTGTCCAGCAAAAAAGTAAGGTTTATCAGGAGTGTAATTTTCCAGCTTGCAAGTTTCCAGCAGATTTCCCAAGTGGTGCTACTATCTAAAGATCCTTTCCCAAATGATATGCTTGGTGATATAAAGAAGGAAACATTGCAGGTTAATAAATCCCTAATGCATGCTTAGGGAAAAACAAGCTATTAAACTGAGCTGGTTTCTCAGGTGGACTAGAGATAGGATAACCATGAAGGTTTTCTCTGATTTGGGAATTGAATAACTTATTCCTGAAAAAGAACTCCCCTGTTGTATCTGATTATGACCTTCACTATTGATAAATACACAGAATTTTTATAATCTTCTCAGGTTTCATAATGTGTGAATTATGTAGCCAAAATAAAGACTTTACAGCTGAATATCAAGATACAAATATGAGGGACAAATATTATATATATTGCTACACAATGCTAATTGAGTGTACCCTATACTGCATATTCAGCATATGATAACTGGGTAAATGTTGTGCAATTTAAATAAAGAAACTAAGAAGAAGAATAATAAATGACTCATTTTGAACTGGAAAAAAGTGACAGTGGAGCTTGAATTTCTTATTAATAATAAGCAACATAATAATGAGAAATTATTATTAAGATCATAGAGATGGAAAAAGTACGCACAGCAGATGGCACAAATGCTGAAGTGATTCACTGGTGAAGGAAACTGCAAAGAGCTTCACAATACCATATAAAAAACGGACTGTCTGTAAGAAATAAAATGAAAGACAACTATGCATGGTGGAAGGGGTTTTAAATTACTGGTGGCTTTTGTGTCGGTCAGTGCTTCTGAAAATACAATGTGGACTTCACTGTGAATTAGCTCAGTGAAGTTGTCCATTCAAAGTATACACTTTCAGTCATAAAAGTAAAGAAGAGCTCTGTCTAGACTAAATTTGCTGCTGTGGCTGCTGGCCCACAGAGGCTGTCCAAGATCAATGAACTGTGCAACCATAGAACTTGCAAACCAAGCTGAAGCATTATATCGTCTCCAAAAGGTCCTAAAACACTGCTGTAGTGTGTACAGAGTGCCCTTCCTGTGGCCCGATGTCATAAACAGTGTCAAGATGTCTTGCAATCAAGTCTCTAGTGCTGTTATGTATGCTGCTGCTGCTTATTTTAACCTGTACAAACTAGTACAGGGAACAGATTTTTCTGTGTTAATAGTAATTTTTTTTACCAAGAACCTTGCAAGTGCCTGGCACAGGAAAGTGGCTCTTTAAGAGGCCGGGGGCTCATAAAGGATTAGCATCTGGTCAATCGCTGTGGCTGTGTCCTAAAATATTAATGAACAGCAGTGAAAGTTCATGTTCCACTCCAATAGTCACAGGAAAGATGATGGAAAGAAGCAGCTTGATCAGAAAGGAAGCCACAAGGATTTTGGTTTTTAAGCTCACCAGTTGAAGGATTGGTTCTGTGAAGAAAGTTGCTGGCAGGAAGACTGTGCATGGGCAAGGCTCTCTCCAACACCTTTGCTTGGAAGGACACTTAGGCCAATTTAGGGGCAAGGACAGCCTTTTGTGTGTCCAGTTCAGGTCTCATTTCACAAGTACAGCCTGTAATAAATATCTCAAAATGGAGCTGGTGAAACAAAAACTGACAAAACTGACATTGCCTCTACAAATGCAAGTGCTGGGCAGCTGTAGTTTCAGCAGCCATAGGAAACACTATGGAAGATTCTGCCAGAGCACATCACAGCCAATTTTTACTAGATCTCCTAAGGCACCTCTGCAACCAGGAGACCAAGATCCTGCCAAATGTCAGGGTTCTGTGGTGCTTTACTCTCCAACGTGCTAATCTTGTTTCCAGAAAAAGCAATGAAATTGATATGGTGAAAGTGTGGGTTATTTTATTTCAGCTCTTAAGTCAGCCAAGCCTCTTCACTTAAACTCTCCTGAAAAAGTTTGTCTCTTCAAATAACCATTCTGGATGCAGAGTGTACGTAGCTTGTGCTATGTTGCTTTATATTTTCTCTTGTAATTATTTTAACCATGTAAGCACAAAGTAGTTGTATAAATGGCAAAGAATTAATTCTTTGTGAGTTTTGGAATAGTTTTTTTCAGCAAGGTATATTGTATAAAGAATAACTTCCTTCTCAGTGTAATTGCAGTTATATTATTAAATATGAAATAGATCACTCCAGAGAAAATTATAAATACGTTAGTTCAAAACAAACCCAAATGCTTAATACATACAAAAAAGAAACATGAACAAAAGAAATACATCATGGTATCACTAGTCTTTCCAACTGAATCCTTTCCAAAGTAAATCAAAAATCTTATTGAAATTGTTTGTAGTTATCGTGATCTCACTGGGAAACGAAAGGATTTTCTTCAATAGTGTGTTGTAACTCAGTCATTATACCACAGTGAGGTAATTTGCTAAAACAGCTGCCTCTGATGAATAAACCTTTCCATCTGGCAGAAGCCAAATAGACACAAACAAACCCATGTCAGTTTTTCTTACCAAAACATAAAATCAAAATAAGCTCCTTATGCTCTAATGGGACTAGTCTTTGAACTGCAGGAACCAAGATTTGTTTCTTTTTTGATGCACTTCTCTTACCCTCATACCCACAGACTTGGCCCTAGCTGTGGGAGTGTTGATATCATGCCACCTTTTAGACGGATTACAGCATAACTGGGAATGTGTTTGCAATATAAACCTTCCACCAAGGAACCAGACAAAATTAACAGTTGTTGGAACTTGTTAACTTTAGCAAGACAGCACTTGGGGATACCTTGTTTTCATAGTAGGGCATTTTCCTAAGAAGATTCTTTTTCTTTTCATGTTCTAAGAATTTTTCCACTGTTTCTTAGTAAAACAAAATATTGTTAGATACACAAAATCTTAACAATACAAACTATGTTTTTTCACAAATAGTTGACAAAATAATAGACTAACTAGCTTTCACACTCCCAGGAGACCTGTATAGAGTTGTAATCTCTAAAATTAACAGGGAATGCAGTCTGTTTTGATCGAAACTATATATAAATTAGTGTTTTCTCATCACCATTTAAACTCAGACAATCAAATGTTTTCTGTGAGTTTTTTGAGAAATACATTTTTTTCTTCTGCATGTCTTTACAGTGTGTATAATAAATGAGCATATGTATTTCATGTTATCTTTTTAATTTGTCATGAGAGAAGTCTTTGTAATATATTGTCAAGACAGAGTTCCTATTCAAAAGAGCATTTCAATTTGTTAGCTTTTCTTCTTAATGGAAAACGTTGTAAGTAAAATTTAAAAATATGCTTATTATAATTAGTGGTGGGGTGAATTCCTCTGTCTAAATATTTTTTCAGCCAACAGCCTGATGTATTTTTTGTGAAGTCAATGGAATATCTCCCATTGGCCTCAATAGAAATTACATCATGAACCAAATACGGAAAACTGGGATGTATGTGTAGGTCTGGGTCCAAGAATTACACTTGAGTTCCATTTATGTAACAAGTGATGCAAAAATGTTAATTCTAAAAAGTCTTAAACTGTCAGGAAGTTCTGATGTATCTCTGCAAACTTTTAATTCTCTGAGAAAGAAATCTACACCTATGGAAGCAGTTTTTCCAGTACACAGAAATATTAATGTGCTTAAGACATGTCCCTCAATGGAAGCCTAATGAGACGTAACAACATTTGTCAACACTGTAGTGATGAAAACTTGAGAAAAATAAGGCATTAAAAGAAAAAAAAAAGAAACTTTGTACATATTTTCCCAGTGATAACATGTTGTGCACCTCATTCTATAAACTCCCTACAGAGTTTGGAGAATTTGGCAGGATGTGGCCAGTCTGTGAACTCTGCCTTGCAGAGCACTTGAAACCTCAGAAATTTAGTAAGTGACCATTAATAAAGTTACAGTTCTGTCTAGAAATGTACAAATCCTCTTAGGATAAAATCATATCAGCACCTTGAGAGAGAGGATACTATGTACTTGTAATATCTACATATTTAATGTGCTCCTTGGGTGCTGGATATAATGTAAATTTAATATACAATATACAATATGTTAGGGTTGTGATACTCTGCATTGTCCAAAAGTGTTGGTTGCCTCTTGTGTCTCTTTCGCCCATATGCTGTGTATTACTGGTAATGGGAATATATGATTGGAAGCAAATTTCTCTGTCAGTGGTCTTAGCCTTGTGCCAGCTGTAGCTAATGAGAAAGTTTCTTTTGACTTCAAAAGGAAAACCACTGTCAAACACAGGAAAGAGCAGTAAGACCTAATAGTTAGTTATACAAAAGAAAGGTCAAAAAGAAGCTTCTGCCAATCAGTCTACTGCTGTGAGGATTATAAAACATGTTTTGCAAAAATAAACTCTTCTTTCTAAACACAAATACACCTAGAAAAGCCTATAAAGCAAATGCTGTGTTTACTAACGTTTAATGTGCCAAGATCTAACTATGCACCTGTTCACTGAGTTCCTTTCATTTAATCTACTTAGATCCTATCTCCAGCTATTAAATATTCATTTAGCTGGATATTATTGCTATACCAAGTGTATTGCTCTTTAGTAAACCACATTAAGAGAAGCTAAATTCAATTCATATGGTTTACAAAGAGGTTTTTTTTTGTAGAAAACACACATGTGGGAATGATACAGATCAGTACTTGGAAAAAATTACCTAGAACATAACCATTTTCTGAGTATTAAACTGCTTATTTTAACTAATAAAATTATTCATTAGAAATTAGTGATGAAATTAGTGCTGTACAAAGAACAAGTACTGGCACTAGGCTATATCCCCTACTAATATTTAATGTTCTGATTTGTGTTAACTGCAATACATAACAATAGTCTCACTGCATCTTAATTTTGCTTTTAACTTTTTAAATGTATCTGTGATCAATCTTAAAGGAACCTGTTTGCATCAGGTTTCTTTATTTCAACACCAGCAATAATGTAGCTACTGCATGCACATCTGTTGTATTATGCATATGGGTTTGATTTAATATTTTTTACAGTAGCTAGCCTGAAGCAACTAGATTTTTGTGCAGAGAAGGTTATCATTTACCCCAGATGCTGGTAAACTTCCTTCTTTGGGAGAAAGGTGCTGATTTCATTCACTTCCACATAAGTGCTATCCTGACTTTCTTTTCCCTAGTCATTGGAAAGATTGCTTGAATGAAACTAAATTTTGACAAAAACAATACGGTTGCAATCTAGCTCCTGCATGACTAACATGAGGACCTTAATATCAAAAGCAGGTAGGTGGTTGTTCTTTTTCAGTCAGAGCAAAAAGAGAAGTTATATGTTGTTGTAGACATTAGCATTCCCTCCTTCAAAGACATAAATAGGACATTTTTTTTTTTTTCTGTTTCTTTGGTTGTTTTGTCTTTTTGGTGTGGGTGGGGGGGCGGTTTGGTTGTGGTTTTGGGTTTGGGAGTTTTTTAGTTTGGTTGCTTGGTTTAATTTTCTTGTGGTTTTGGTTTTTTCTTTTTTTTTGTTTGCTTGTCTTTGTCTTATTTTTTTGAGGGGCAATTTCACAATAACAGAAAGAAAAATTATGTGACTAGATCTGTACTTGCATCTTGGCTGGATCTCCCAGACCCTTGGGTAGAGGGTCATCACATCCTGTGATCACAGCCAGGAGTTGAGCCCTGAAGCCTTCATACCTACATACTCAGTTCCCATTAAAAGTGGCTGGAAAAAGACAGCCTGCTCTTTTTTTCAGGTCCAAATACTTCAGCCCTGTTTTCCAGGATTATCTTGAGCCTGTGGATGGAATCTCTGACCTTTATTTGATTTTGTCATTGAGAGTGTACTGGTTTGAAAAGCAAAACCAGTGAGACTTCAAGTCAGTAGTACAAATTTAATAGGAAAAAATAGAATACATGCAATAATGCAAAATAAGACCACTGACACAGTCAGAATACAACTTGATACCCTGTCAATCAGGGTGTTGGTGCAGTCTGATTAAATGGTGGCTGCAGTCCTCCTGCTTGACAGATGTGGTTCTGTTGAAGCAGTGCTCCTGTAGAAGGTGCAGTTTTCCTCTGAAGGTCCAGCGATGATGTGGAAAAGCCTGGTTTTCTCCTCTGGAATCCAGGGGAAAAGGCTGCTTTGCTGTTCTAAATCTTGGTTTTTATTTATGTAGGAAAGGCATGGCTCCTCCCTTTGGCTGGAGCATCTCCCAATGGGATGATGTAATTTTTATCAGTCCGGCAGTGGGGTTTAATGGCCCATTAACAGAAGATATCTCCCACAGAGATAAGGATCAGCCCTTCTCTTGTTTCAACAGATGGTGATAGAATACATTTTGAATTGTAAGCCAGGACAGAGAGCAAGCAACAACCTTCAAGAAGCACAGAAGGTTTTATTGATTCAGAAATGGGTGGCAATTATACATTTTCTGAGACGTGTAAATTCTGATATAATTATACTGCTCTTTTTCATGATAATATTTGCATCCATGGTAGCAATTTCTGTAAAACACATTACAGCTAATTGAAGAACAGGCAAGATAAACCTGTGGTGAAAAACTTAAAATTCTCTGTGCAATGGTCTGAAGTTACAACAATAGTTTATTTTGAACTTCCTTACCCTTTATTTGCATCACTGTGTTACCTATATTTAACTTCTCATGACATTACAAATGCACTCAGCATTCCTGTTTTTATTCAGATTTGAAATACTCCAAAGTTCAAGGAAGTTCAACGCTGGGAATTTTGTTTTGGTCTCTTATGAAGAACAAAATTAAAATCTGGCTTTAGGTTCTGACATTATGGTAGTTGGTATTCCATTTGGTCTGGATAATTTTCTCTTATGATATAGCTACAGGACTTTCTACCACTTTCATATTTATAACTATGAATTATTAACAAGATGTTATTATTCTGATCTGTAAGTAATTTTACAATGGAGGGGACATTCCACATCTACGTTTTTGTTTATGGGATACTTGTAAACATTTGGCAGCCTATGTGAAGGCATAGTTATCCTTGAACTAAAAATATTTTTCCATGGGGTGTCCATTCAGTTTTTAAATGCCAGGCTTGCAGCATTCATACAGAAGAAAATTCTCTGGAAGTGAGGTTGTAGTCTTCCTTAGTGTAGTTCAACATAGCTGAGTGGGAATGTACATACCACAAAATCATCAGAGCCAGGAGGTGAAATGTATTCACCAGAAGTCCTCATCTCAAGATTTGTCTGTGAGCAGATAGTGAGACCTACAGAAACCTGCTTTTCCCTCTCTCAATAGTTCTAGAGAACAGTGACTGCTGCACCACTCATCTCTGAGAAGAGTGGAAGCCAGTGCACTGATGATACTCAAATATTGGATAAATGCATACCTTTTTTTCCCTTTGTGCCCAAAGATCAACCAGGCAATTTAGAGGTCAAAAGTAAATATATAGAACTTTTAAAAGTGTTAACAACACTTTCACCTGTGACTTCAAGACTGAAGGCTGTTTGTCACAGGGAGAAATTTTATTGCCTCTTAAAACATTTTCAAAGGTAGAATAATAAATAAGCCTTGCTATAAGTATTATACAATACTTGCCACACAATAACCTTGATTACACAACCATATAGGTTGGAAGAGACCTCTAAGATTATGAAGTCGAAGCATTAACCCAGCATTGCCAAGTCCAGCACTAAACCATATCTTTAAGTGCTATGCCTATATGTAAATACTTCCGGGGATAGTGCTGGATTGTGTCCAAAGAAGGGCAGTGAAGTCGGTGAAGTATCTCAAGTGCAAATCCTTTAAGGAGCAGCTGAGGAAACTGGAGGTGTTTGGCCAGAAGAAAAGAAGGCTTAGGGGAGACCATATCATTTTCTACATCTACCTGAAAGGAGGTTGTAGAAAGGTGAAGGTGAGTCTCTTCTTGCAAGTAACAAGCCATAGGACAGGAGGAAAAGGCTTCAAGTTGCCTTGGGGAGAGTTAGATTGGCTATTAGGAAAGATTTCTTTCTGATGGTGTTATCACACGCTGGAACAGGCTGCCCAGGAAAGTGGTTGAGTCACCATCCCTTTAGAGATCTTTTCCAACCTAAATGAATCCGTGATTCTATCATTCATGCATCCAAATCTTTTCACAAAGAACAGGTCTAGTGGAGTGTATTCCCTAGCTGGCTCACTCACTGGCTGTGTTGGGAAGTTACCTTCTACATTGTCCAGGAATATCCTGGACTGTTTCCTCTCTGCTGTATTGTATTTCTAACATACATCTGGCAAATTGCAGTCCCCCTGAGAACAAGGGCCAGCTATTGTGAGACTTTCACAGCTGCTTATAGGATATTTCAGTCTCTTCATTCTGGTTGGGTGGTCTTTAACAGACATTCACCATGATGTCTGCTTTTTTAATGGCCAGCTTTCTCGCAATCAAGTACTAAAATATAAATTTTCTGAAGAGTAACTGCTTAATGATAAGAGTGTTAATAAATAGCTCTAAAAATAATTTTTAATAAAAAATGTCTGTTTTGCTTGTCTTGGGATAATCAAATTCTATGGGGTAGTGAGGTTCTCTGCTTCTGCCTCATAATTGGGCATTATTATTGTTACCATTATATAGCAAAACATCACCTCCTTCTAGGTCACACTGCTTAATGAATGCGCTCATTTGCAGAGAACATACCAGCTCATGAGAAACCAGACAGTGGACAAATTTTAGCCTTCTATGCTGACATTTTTTAACATGCAGAACAAGATTTGTTTTAAGTAAAAATGTTGGGGAAAGTTGATCTTTTGCTCTGCTTTACCTTCCTTTAACTGGACTGTTTCAACTCATTTCTTACTGAGATGTAGCATGCTGTACTTTTGTTTACCTTTGCATAATGCATACCAGGATAGGTTGAGGGACTGAAAACTTTAGTCCTTAGCCTGGTTGTAGAAGGTAGCATTCAAATATCAAAGGCTGTACAGTTTTGTCCTTCAAGAGCTAGCTCTGGGAAGGAAGGAGAATAACATAATTCAGTTTTTGTGACGAATAGGCCTTTCCCACACACACAGAGGCTGCCAGCAAGAGTGGTGGGTAGGATGATTCTGTCAATGTGTCTGCTGGGACTTGCACAGAAGCCCAAAACATGTTACACTCTATTGACCTGCCCTTAGTTTGAGCTGATGACTTGGAAGCTAGAATTCTACAACTATGTTACCTATCACCTGGTCCAGTCAGTGCATTTAACAAAGTCCATCTCCACATCTCTGTATGTTTAGTGACAGATTTTCAGCTGATTGCTTCTCACTACCCCAAGGATTAATTTTGCACAAGATAACTGTCTGGGATTTTAGGGTGCCTGTGGGTCTAGAAACACTGGTCTTCTCTTGCCTGATGTTTTTTGCATTGTTCTTGAGCAGGGCAAATTTTCAAAGACAAAAGTTACCCTATGATAAGTAAGTCTCCATAACGCACTGCACTGATGTGGCAGCAATAAATTTAGAGCTTTCACAGTTCTGAAAAATGAAATGTTTAGTCTTGCTGTTAGAGTGGTTGAAGCCTTCTTCAAACAATTACCAATATATAAGTATTATATTGCAAAGCATTGATAATATCAGTGATGGTGTGACCCCTTGGAACAGAAGCACCCTACTTTAAGCACATTTTAAAAATAACATGCCCACCTAAAAGCTTGTCTCCTGTAGAAAATGAATAGTACAATAGATTATCACTTAGAGAAGAGTGCATAGGAGTAAATGGGAGAAATAAAAATAATGAAACCCGCTCCTGTGTAGAACTTTAGAAACATGGCACTAACAAAGACTTCCCGTTCCACACAGAATTAGTGCTGCCAGAGGCAGCTTGCAGGGCTGTGGGTGTACTCAGCTGTGCAGAGCTGATTATAGAAGATGAAAGAGACTGGCAATTTATTTCATCTCACACTGAAGCACTGCTGACAACTGAAAGTGAGGACAGAAGGATTCATTTGTTCAACTTCTGTTTAAGAAAGCAGGCTTCAAATGATACCACAGAGAAAGTTGAAGGAAATGCTGTGGTGTAACAAAGTGTCTATTTTTTAATTTGCTGACTCCAAGATTTATGTTTTCAGCTGTTGAGGGTTTTTGGCTGGAGGACAGCAGATATTTGAGAAGCTTGAAATACCGTGTTGCTGATGAAAAAAGTCAGTGGTATTGGCCCAACTTAATGCATGTAATGTGCTAGTTTGCAAATGGGAAAGAACTATATAAATACACATCTTTATGTAACACAAAAATAGGAACGTTTGACACCTTTCTTTCCATTATATTGTAGTGTGATCTCAGAAGTTTTATAATCCCTTCCAATGCTGAGATGCTTAAATGGGGATATCTAATTGCAGTATCAGCAATCAAAATAGTTAATAATTCCTGGAAAATTGGACAGTATTTATTTTACACTTATTGCATTTTTCATGCATAGAATCTCAGGGATAGATGGCAGGAACCCTTAAGCTGAGGACAAGTATTCTGGCTAAGGAACAGATAGGGTACAAAGACATAGATTGGAGACACAAGTCAGATCCTCCTTGCCCTTCATTTTGGTGCCTATGGCAGGCAGAACAAGAGAGAGGCCTTAATCCACTGGTGGAAAAAGTCACATTTCAAAAAATAAAGACAGCAAAACACAGGAAAAGAGAGTCAGGGAGCTTCCCACATACATAAACTGGAAGTCTTAAACGCGACGCAGACTCACATCTGTCAAGGTTGACAATAGCATAATTGATTCTGCCTTTGGGCAGGAAGAAAACTAAATGATATCTCGAGGCTCCCATAGTTCCCTGTTTATGTTGGTTGTTTCCAAGGACTTCATCTTTATTTTTAAACTGTGGTTAACCAACTGTGTTATTTCCCTTCAGTGCAAAAAAACAGTCTACAAGTAAAAACGGCCTTAATATGTAAGAGTCAGAAGAAAGGTCTGCTGAAATTATTGTTAAAATGAAATCTGTTTAAAATTTAATTGTGCATTCTTAACACATCCTAAACAATTATATGTATTTGCAGTGATGATAATAACATTTGGAACACCCTCTTGAATAGCAAAAGGTACAGTCAATGAGTCACAAAGCATCCAGAAACAGAAAGGTTAGAGCTTTCAAGGGTGACGCTTAGCAGTGTTGTGACCTATATAAATACAAAATATGTTGCTAGTATTCATAATGGCAGGGTGCCAGGTAAGCAGTCATTACTCATTCAGTATTTTAACTTACAAAAAGCAGTAAAATGCAGTCACCAAAATATTCTGGTTTTGCTTTGAGAACCTTCTGTTCAGTACGCGTTGGTGTAGCAGGACAAACACGGATGTCATAGGCATCTGGATGATGTAGGCAACTGGTCACTCATGAATGAAAAGAAGTTCCACTTTGCAAAGAAAGGAACATCAAATAAAACAGCAGCTTGGCTTAAGCAGGTGATTAACTATATAAAACAAGTTGCTTAAGTGAATTGTAATGCTTCCCCATTTGCTGTTGTCATGCTGTATCCTTCGAAACCAGAGTGTCTGATCCTGTTGCAGCTCTCCTCTGCGAGCAACGCCCAAGAAAAACTAAAAGGCAAGACACAGTTCATTTTGTCTTTTCTGTGCTTTCTTAATAGAGAGGACTCAGCAATGACAAAATGTGGAGGAGAATCACACACCTGTTAACCACTCAGTGATTTTGGGAGCACACATGCTACTGCCCCTCCCAGCCAACACTAGGGTTTCATGTCAGCATTCAGTAACACTAAGCCTGATACAATATCATTTATCCCCTAGATCACTCAAACATACCAGAGTATAACCTTTTACTTCAGTTATTTTTTATTAAAATTCTTCATACAAACTGAGCAGCCTTTCCTTGTCCTGACATTTGGATCAGAAACACTGGGACAGAAGGTTACCTGGTACAATGATGTGCTGGGCTGTATGTGAGGAAGACATCATCTTTTTGTATCAGCTGAGCATCTGGTACATACATTTAAATCTGTGGTTTGGCCTATTGGTCTGTCCCTACTATGCTAACAATATTGCCTGTCATGTAAGCAAAAATTACCTCAATATATTCATATCAATAGATCGAAGAATTTTTGTGTATTATGCTGGCCAATTCTAGATTAATAGTTTTCTTTCTAAATCAACATTTGAGAAAATGCCTTGAAGAAGAGAAGCTTCAGCATGTGAATAATAAGAATAGAGATTATGAATCTGGATGGCAGCAAGTACTACCTGCAGAGAGCATCCATTTAAGTGACATATTTTCTTTGTAGATGATCTGTTTGATTCATGTTTTGGTCATAGATTGTGACTATTTTGCTACTGTTTAGCTTGTTAACACCATATTATAAAATATATATTACANGAGCTGAAAGGCTCAGGCCTGGAATAATTTCCCAGGCAGTTCTCTAAAAGGATACTACACTTTGGAAAAATGACTAGATGGTGAAGTGTCATTTCCAGCTAAGAGCATATCCAGTTTTAATGAATGTTGTTTCATGAAGAAATATATTCATAATAGTTTACTTCAGAGTATGTATAACAATTTTATCAAGTAAGAGTATTGGTAGAAGCTGCTTTTGAAGAACAGAGAATGCTAATAAAATTATTTTTCCAATATAATTTTGGGTGATTTTTTTAATACATTCAAAACCAAACCATACTTCATATACTTCATACTTCATACTTCAAACCATACTTACTAACTGCCTTAATTCAATTGATAAAAAGAAAATTCTTTTTCATGTGAAAACCATAATGTTCAGCTCAAACTATAACCTAGGTAGTATCAATATGTCACATCAGTCAAATATTTGTAGTTCAAAATAATAGTGTTATCATTGACATGGTGTGATGCTTTCTGTGACTTGGGATGCTGTCCTTCATCAGAAGCACATAAAACAAAATTTTCAGAAAGCCATTTATCTTTTATTGGTGTTCATTTCAGGACTATTCCAGAAATTTCTGTTCCTAGGGTGAGCAAATGAACACAGGAGCTCTGCAAGTCCTTTACCGACAGTGAGCCTGGGAAAAATTTGTGAGTCTTTAATCTGTACCTGCAGCAACTAATATCTTACACTATGTGAAGGCATGACAGGGAAGCAGTAAGGAGTTGGTGTCCCTGCACTCAGTCCCATTGTTCAGTTCTAGCTATCATATTTGTAAGTTGTTGACCTATACGCTATAGAAGAGACCAGTAGACCTCAAAAGTCAGTATTCATATCAATTCACGTCATATGGAATGAAGGATTGTGCTTGCTTCTATCTGTGAACTATGTATTGTGGATAAACTATGGAAGAAAACCATACAGTGACCTTTGATTTCATCACTATTAAGTCAGTTTTATCAAAGAGAGAAGAAAACAATTAAGATTGTCAGTTGCAAAAAAGGGTTATTTGAAAGGGGACCTCCCGGAATCTACTTGTTTGGAAGGGAGCAGACACCTGTTCTGCCTTTGAAAAGGTTTGAGTATGTAGGTAAAGGAAGGGAATTCAAAATAATACATAACAGAGGTTCCAAATAGTAAAATAACAGGTCCATTATGACTGAATCTTTTCAAAATCTCAACATCCTAAGTCTGCTTCTGAAAAATGACAGGCTGGTAAGTCTGAATGAATTCTCTGTTGGAGAGTCATTTAGAAAGAAAACTCTGTAATGTGGTTAGAAAATACATTAGGGTCTGAAAGACACAGGAAGCATTAAAGGGAGAAATTAGTTTATTTTCTTATTTTTTTCTTTGTAGTGTTATCTTGAAAGAAAAAGGTACTTTGAACAAATCATAGATGGCTATTCAGATCTAAGGAATATTTCTCATTATAAAAGACTAAATGTATTTATGGTGTCACCACACTTAATTCCAGATCAAACTATTGTGTCTGACTTTTGACCTAAAATGGTGCCTATTCCTTCAACATCTGTAACCCTTATTATTATATACTAGCATAATGATTATGCACTAGAAACATAGAACCATGAGAGGAAGTAATTTGTTAGTACCTTTTGCCAATCTATTTAAGAAATTAATTTTATATCCTCTGAAGAAGTTTTCTATAAAAATCTATTGTTCAGGGCACTAACTGTCGTATTACATCCTTAGGCCCTAAAAACTTGAATTGCAAATGTACTGATGCTCAGAGCTTCAATAAACAGTGCCAAAGTAAAATAAAATACAGTAATTTAAAATTTTGCAGTTCAGTGTGTTTTCACAAAATAACAAGGAAGCAATAATTTGAATGAATTCTAGAAAAATATCTGGTCTGATTTGAGATGATGGTGGTTTGGATGCTTCAGAAAATGTCTGAACACTGTGGGGCAAGTTTTGACCTTTCCAAATGTGTTTGAACTCAGTTACAAGAATAAACATTGTTTTGCTGAAAAACAAAGCAAATGTCTTATTTTTGTAATGTTGACATTATTGCTTTCTTTTTGAACTCTAGCAAGGGCCATCAAGCAATGCAGGGAGTCTCTCTGTGCCCAGAAGGTATGAAGCTAGTTAAAAACAAAATTGTTTTACTTATGGATTGGAGACTGTCATAGTTGTATAAGCATTGGTCAGTTAATATGGAAAGCTGTGTGGCACAGAATGGTCTGGGATAACTTATGTAGGGAATTAACCACAAAATTTTAAAATACAAAAGGGAAAAAGCCATTGTGGAATTAATTAGGCTGTTGTCCTCTCACATGTTAAATAGTCTTTCAAGTAGATTATCTCTGGCAGTAATTTCAGTGCAAAAGCCAGGAATCTTCCAGGGTTTAGCTCATGATCACTCCCACAGAGAAGCACATATGAGTAAATGAGGAATAGTCCAGTGGATAGAATGTAAGATAACTCCGTTTTTCTGGAAACTTTGGCCCAATTCCCAGTCCTATTAGACTTCAGCTCTAAATAAATAATTTCATAATTTTATGCCTCAGTTTTCTCTCTATTTTAGTACCTACCTACATGCCAGAAGCATCAAAGGGTTCTGTTAGCTGCTGGAAAGCACTGAAGTTCCTGTATAATGATGGACATAGTATAGGAGAAAAATGGGAAGATTTAGAGATAGATATGCAGAGGACAAGCAAATTGAGATTTTTCTATGTTAGGACTAAAGGGCAGACTAACCAACAGTGACATGTGAGTTTTTGCTACAGGCCACCTGATCAGGAGGAGGAAGTAAAAAAGGCCTGTTACAGACATCTGTAACAACAGCCTCAGTCACTGGTCCTAGTTCTCAAGGGGATTTTAACTACCCTGACATCAGCTGAAGGAACAACACAACCAGGAACAAACAGCCCAGGAGGTTCGTGGGAATCACTGACTAACTTCCTGACACAGAAAATGTAGGAGCCATTGAGGAAAGATGTGCTGCTGAACTTTATATTAACAAAAAGTGAAGATTTTGTTAGAGATGTGAAGGCTGGGGACAGGCATGGCTGTAGTAAGCATGAGACTGTGGAATTCAGTATATTTTATGGAGGAGACAGGAGAGCAAATGAAATTGCAGCCATGGACTATGGGAGGAGCTAACTTTAGTCTTGTCAGGGATCTTCTTGAAAAGATACCGTAGAAAAAGGCCCTAGAGGGAAGAATGTTTCAAGAGAGTTGGTTACTATTCAAAGGTCACTTTCTCATCCCCATGGACAAGAAACTGAGCAAAATGGACAGGAGACCTGCATGGATGAACAAGAAACTCCTGTTAAAACTCAAACATAAGCAGGAAATACACAAGGTGGAAGCAGGAGTGAATATTGGGATGTTGTTGCAGTACGCAGAAAAGCAGTGAGGAAGACAAAGGCCTATCTGGAAGCCAAGGATGGCAAGGATTATAAGCAAGCTTTCTTCCAGCACATCAATAACAAAAGGAATACTAGAGAAAACATTGGCTTACTACTTAATGTAACAGGGACCCTTGAAACAGAGGCTGCAGAGAAGGCAGACATGCCTACTCTGCATTGATCTTCACTGACATGGCCAGCTCTCAGGAATCTCTGACTCACAGGACAGGGAGATGGTCTGGAGGAAGGAAGACTTGACTTTGGTTGAGGTGGATCGTGTTAGAGACTGTTTAGTCAAACTTGACACCCCCAAGTCTATGGGCCTTTGATGGGATATAACCATGAGTGCTGAGGAAGTTGGCAGACACCATAGGAATGCCACTGGGAATCAGCTCTGAAAGGTGACAGCCAGGAGAGGGGCCTGAGGACTGGAAGAAAGCAAATGTCACCTCAGTTATCAAACACAGCAGGAAGGAGAACCCAGGAAACTAGCAGTCAGTCAGCCTCAGTCCTTGAAGAGGCAGTAAAATGGCACTCTGAAGGCCCTCTCTAAGCATGTGAAAGATGAAAAGGTGAGCAAGAGAGTCAACATGGATTTGCCAATGGTAAATAGTGCTTGACCAACTTGACTGTCTTCTATGACTGGACAACTACCTGGATAGTTGAGTGGAATGCCATGGATATTGTTTACATGGATTTCAGCAAGGCTTTTGATCCAGTCTCCTACAATGTCCTCATAAACAAACTCAGGAAGCATGGCCTGGCTGCACTGATGGACAGTGAGATGTACTGAGAAGTGGCTGAATGCTGGATCTCAGAGGGCTGTGATCAGTTGAACAGGGCCTAGATTAAAGCCTGTCATTAGTGCTGTGCCCCAAGGGTTGATACTGGCCCATTCTTGTTTAACTTACCCATCAATGACTTGGATGAAGGGGCAGAGCAATTTCACTGACAGCACAAAGCTGGAAGGAGTGGCTGATGCCCTTCAGAAGGACCTTGACAGCCTGGAGGGATGGGCAGAGAGGAACCTTCTGAAATTCAGCAAAGGCAAATGCAGGGTCCTGGGGAGGAACAACCCCAGGCACCAGCACAGGTTTGGGTGATCTTCTGGAAAGCAGCTCTGTGGAGAAGGAGCTGGGGGTCCTGGTGGACAACAAGCTCTCCATGAGACAGCAGTGTGTCCTTGCAGCCAAGCAGGCCAAAGGTATCCTGGGCTGGGTTTGGAAGAGCACTCCCAGCAGGCTGGAGGATGTGATCCTGCTCCTCTGTTTGGTCCGGGTGAGGTCTCAGCTGGAGTGCTGTGTCCCTGGTAAGGGATCCTCAGCACAGGAGAGACATGGAGCTCCTGGAGTGGGTCCAGTGGAGTGCTACAAGGGGAGACTGGAGCTCTTCATTCATGAGGGAAGGCTGAGCGAGTTAGGCCTGTTTAGCTTGGAGTAGAGACAACCTTATCAAAGCCTCTGATATGGATGGATCTCATATGGATGCTGAGTGGCGATGCTGAGCCACACAAAAGACAATGGACAGTAACTGGAACACAGGAAGTTCCACCTGAACACGAGGAAGACCTGCTTTATTGGATAACTGAACACTGGAACAAATTGTCCTGCGGGGTTGTGAAGTTGCCTTGTCTGGAGTTTTTCAAAAGCTGTCCAGACACATTTATGAGTAATGTACTCTAGGGGACTTATTTGAGCAAGGTTGGACAAGGTGGTCTTGTAGTAGCATTCTGTGATTCTGTAATTGAGATGATCTAATTTCCTTGAGCCAGAATAGTGCAAATAATTCTGAATGGGAAGATGGAGAAAAGGAACCCATAGAACAAATCCTTCTTAGTATTACTGATATACAATGTAATGTAATGTACATGTATGTAATGTACATGTAATACAGCTCTGAAATATTCTTGTAGCATCAAAGCAATTCCAAAACATTTAGCAGTCCTTGAAAATGAGTGCCAAAACCACAATTATTTTATATACATTGGCCTCCATCTCACCCCAGATTGCTCTTTTATATGCCATAATAAAAGCAGAAAAAAAAAATTAGACTGAGAAGCTGTATAAGTCTTTATATATTCTTTCTTTTACTGGCATCTTAAGAAACTTTCTCTGTGTGGGCTGATGTAGGTGCCTGCTTATGTCTAAGCCTTTTATAGTGCTTTGTCCTCATACAAATAATCATGAAAGCACATCAAATAATAACAGCAGGGGAATTACTATACTGCCAAATGTTCCCATCAAGCAACTAGAGTGTAGTCATCATTATAATCATTTTGAGATGTTGAATGTAGTTAAACCAGCAAGCTCAGCTCCTCTGAAATCTCTGAAGCTTTTCTCCAAAGAGTAAAGTAGCTTTCAGCTATAAGTAAGAATTGGTAAAGTGTACCAGAAAAAAAATCATCTGTGTTGTTGAATGCACTTATACGTAAGTGTATATATATGTTTAGTTCCACAACCATGAAACAGGTATTTTTACAGGCTTAAATGTTTTCATGTTTTCTTTTTTTACTTTAATGTTTTCTATATTTTTAAAGGTGAAAATGTGAAATGTACCAAGAAGATGACATCTGCTTTAGTCCTTCTCTTTAATTTTGACTGCTTCTACAAATACAGTTCCATAGAGAAATGTTAAATTTATTAGAGGATGTTAAGAATTCCAGGTGATGTTTGGAGATAAATGAATTAGTGTAGAAAATTATTGTCCTGTTTTATGCCGTGTTGCAACCATTTGTGCAATGGAAATGTATTATTCCACCTCACAAACCTTCAGTGAGATTGAAAATGTAATTGTGACTCCCTTTAAAGAAGGAAAATTATCCAAATGTGCCAAGTGTTATGTGAGTGTTGTTGTTAAATTAGTGTATTGACTTTAACCTCTGATTTCTAAACCTATTTGCAGACACAGCTGTGCTTGTCAATCTCTTCCTGAAGACTCATTTAATTTTCTTAATTTCTACTGTGAGAAAATGTAATTTTTGAATCTCTGCTTTCAGTAAACTTTTTTTTTCTGCCTTTGTCTTCACTTGTTAGCTAAATTTATATTTTTTAAGCTCTGTCTCCAAATAACCTAGATTTCTTTCTGTAAAACTCTGCTCACATTCCACGAAATATTTTGCATATCACTTTCTTCCAGTTATCCAATCTTTCTTTGAGCTTCTGACAACAGTGTTGCAAGCTTACTTCTGGCTGATTTCCTCAAGTTCTCCACAATTCTTATTCCACACAGATGGGAAGAATGTGTTGGGAAGCGAAATGTCATACAACATACCAGCTACACCTTAAAATATCTGAGATAGCATTTTTTTAAGGTGCTCTGAAAATGCAGACAGTTCAGATACAGTAAGTCTCAAAGAGTGTTATCTGTTCTCTTTGCTAAATGGTTTAGTTCTTGCACATTATTCAGTCTGCAGATATAGGTACAATCCCCCCTGCATTTTTATATGTATTTTTGACATGCCCTCCAAGTTCTCTCTGCTTAGGGCTTAAAACACTAATGGGAAGAAAGAGATTGCAAAGAGATGAGCCTTGAATGTCTACAATTCACCATAATGCATGTGGCATATATTTCCCCACGTTTTAGAAGGTGTTTCAGTGACCCACATATTTCACAGAATATACCACAAAGTGCTTACTGTGAAATATTATGATAAGGCTTTTAGCAGCCATTGTAGAAATAGATTAATGGAGAGAAGCATAAATGAATGGCACAAGTGTACAGTATCTCATTCTTAATTTTTATTTTATCAACAGAACTGACAGTTCATAAAAGGTGTTGTAGTCACAAATATAATTCTATTAGTCTAGTGGAATTGAGCTCCTTCAGAAAATGTCAATTATTTAGGAGTCACAAAGCTATGTAACTTGGACTTTCCCTGGGTGTTGATTCTGGATTCACAATTAAAAAAAAGTAGGAACGGTGTTGGGAGGTAAATTATTTTGTTTTGCATAGAGATTGTTTTACTACTCTGCTTATTGCATGTTCTCATGTAAAAGGGGAGAATGAGAAAAACAAGAAGGAGCCTTTTGATTTCGCAGCTCTGCAAATCCTTTCTCAGATGAGTGACCCAGAAACATGACATACAGCCAGGTTTTCAAAATTATATTTTTATGTTGCCATGAGAGATACTAATTATTTTGATTTCCCTTCTTTTCACTGAGCACGGAGAAACTGCATCTGTCCCCTTCAGACATCTAACATTATGCACCCAAGTTAGGATACTAATTGCCCTTAAAGAGTATCTTATTCAGGAAAAAGAGAATTTGTAGGTGCATTCAGATGGTGATTCAGAGGTGTAGAGTGCTGACTAGGACTTTGGAGGTGACCAGCCCTCTGCCATTATATTACAGGTGAGTGAAATTGGTTCTGCTGTTTCAGATGGGTATTTAAGGTTGGGTCATGTGAATTACCTCTGTGCCTGCTCCTGCCTTCCCTGAAAGCATTTGTTCATTTGAATAGAAGTAAAAAGAGTGTGAGATCTTCCTCCTCTACTCAGCTCATAGTCAGAGTTTAAGATATACCTTAAATTTCATGACCTATTTCTTTTTCTGCAATTCAAATTAGTCTTTTTTTTTAAACTTCAGCACATTCAGCTATTGCTACTGAAATGACAGTTTCTTTTTTGAAAACTCATTAGTAATGTTTTGCAACACTCTGTTTACAAAATCTTTCATCTTATCCATTAGAACAAATGAATGACTTATCTGATTTCAGAATATTTGTAAGGTGAGCTTTACAGATCCCATTAAATGTTAAAAGCCATTTTCAAGAAAATTGTGCCTGTCTTCAAGCACTCAGCTCACAGTGTGCTTTTCCACACATCTTCAGATTTGTGACATACACCATTGAAATATTAAAAAAGAGGATTATTCTAATTTGAAATAGGTCAGTCTAAAGGTGAAATCCTAAGACTGGTTATTTTAATTCTCTGGTGTTCCCAACAAAGTTCAGAAAGGTTGAGAATATAATATGGGAAAAAATTCACTGAAGTACAGAAAAGATTAAGTGAGTGAACTGTACAGTCATGACCCCTGTATATAGTAGAAATGTTTTCTGAGCAAAATTAAGACGGCTGTTAGTTGTACATTTACAGATTGACTGCAGATATATACAGCAGTATATACTGTATATATATACAGTAATTTTTGTTCACTCCGACTTTTCTACTGCTTGATTAATAGACTAGACATTTTCCTTAGAGATTCACTCTTCTGGTTAATGTGCTGTAATTGCAATGGAGTGCTTAGTACAGCAGCAACGAGCACTATTCTGTAATAAATTTAGGTCATTGCAGAGTTCATCATGTAGTCCATGGCAACAGAAGATAAAGCGATGGTTAGTTCATCTCTAGCTTTTAGCTACAGTGTCACTATTCTCCTGTCTAATTATACTATTAGAACTAAATGTAGGCAAATTGTCCAAGTCCCAAGGTCTCTTCCTTCCTCCTGTACATGTAATACTTCAGTAAGAGAAAACATAATGTAACAGCATTATAAAAGAAATGTGAACCAGAAGAATTTTAAGGCAAAAAACAATCACATTTTACCTTGGAAGCGTTCCTTTCCTATTTCTGTATAATCCCACCGGTCAATATTTTTTAAATCCTTTCATTTAAAAAAAAAAAACCCTACAATTATTTTTTTTCTCTCTAGCAAAATGCAGACAAATTTGTACCAGGCTTTCAGAACTGTTGGTTGTAATTGCTAAGTTTGCTATCTAGACTGAGTTTGGGTAGCAAGAACTGTGCTACAAGTTTTTTCTCTCTGCTTATATACTTGAGAATATTTTATTCATTAAGCTTGTTGGCAAAACAGCCATTCAGATTAAAGTCTACCTTCAGACCATTTACAAGTTTTTTCACTTCAAAGTTTTTTAAGTTTTATTGTTTCCCATTTGATTCAGATAAATACAACTGCCACTAAATGCCTATTTCCTGCATTAGGAGTAGAAGTAGGACTGAAATACTCTATCACGGCTTATATAAAAGCGTGCATAACAAATTTTTCTTAATTTAGTTATGTATTTTAATCTCTTGCTATTGCAGGGATGATGTTTGCTGATTATTATATCTCATGAAAGGATTGAGGCGAAAGATCAAAGCATCAGAGCATAAACGTAAAGCAGTAGGATCTGAAAAAAAGTGTGGAGGTGGGGTTTGGATTTAACCTTTACATTTATTATACTTAAAACTGTGAACAGTGAAATGCAATGGATTACAGAATTTGGACAGAATTTTTGTTAGCTTTGAAGATCTTGTCCTTAAGAAACAAATACTTTTTAAGAATTTAATAGTAGTTGTATGCAGTGCCATATAAGCCTGTTGCAATTATGAATGTCAAAAAAAATGGTATCCATCTTATAAGAATATGGAAGCACAAAGATATGTGTAAATTATCTACCAAAATAGGCGCATTTGATTACATCTTTCTTTTAGCTCTTTGATCTGTGACTGAAACTGAGGTATTGTGTCCATATGATTTGGATACATGCTTTGAAGGGAGCATAAGGAAGCTGAAAATTTCTCACCTGTAATCTCTAATATCTTGAGCATTCATGATATTATCTGTAATTTTGTTGTAATACTTTTCCCATGTAAGTTCCCAAGATGAAGCTTTTAATAATCCATAAATTTAAGTATCTTAACCAACACTTTTTTGAGAGACTGAAATGTTAATGATTAGTGACTCAAAACAATTGTCCGTAAGTGGAGGGTAGGGTGCTTTGCTGAGGTAAGGTTTAACCCTCCCCACTGGCCCCCAAGGAGGAGGAAGTGGGTTTTTGAGTGTGTGCTGGCAATCCCCGTGAAACAGAGGTGGTGAGCACCCACTACCAGAGAATACAAGTAGATTTTTATCATGCCTATTGTCATCCCTTACACACCCTGCCTTATGGAAGGTCACATTCACTTGGGACTCTCACAAGTAGCCCTGAGAGTTTCATCCCTTCTGATGCAGCAGAACTGGCTTCACTATGCTGATGTGAGAGGCAGCTGTCATGCCTTAGAAGAAGTCATAAACCACCAAAAACCCTGAATCGCCCCCAGACTCACTTCTGGGGACTTCCACCAAAGACTGAAAGCTCTCCCCTGGGGGATGTACCTGGGCATGCCCACTTAAACCTGAGCCTATATTATCTCACTGCTCTTTCTGTTTTGTGGACCTCCTTAACCCCAAATGGATCAAGACTTCAATCATCACTCAGAAAAGTCCATAGCCACTCTGACCATCATTTCACAACTATCAAGTCTCATTGTAGGATCCATGGGTGGCGATATTTTTCTACTCTTATTCTTTCTTCTTTTACCTCATACATTTTCCAAAGGGAAATTTCTATACTTTTATATTGTTATATTTCTATAGCTACTGAGAACCAAAATGGCTACATACTTGCTTTCTACTGCAACCATTCTTTTTTAAAGAAACCCTACATATATGTATTTCTAAACCCCAATCCTTCAGTGTTGTTTCAATCTAATCTCCCCCAAAGGATCTAGTAACAAGAACCTGGGTTGCCCTTTCCTTCAGGGTCAGGCTGTACAAACTCAAAGATGAA
>VXBI01000880.1:22847-35818 GCA_013397375.1 Toxostoma redivivum | reverse complement strand
TGAGAATATAATATGGGAAAAAATTCACTGAAGTACAGAAAAGATTAAGTGAGTGAACTGTACAGTCATGACCCCTGTATATAGTAGAAATGTTTTCTGAGCAAAATTAAGACGGCTGTTAGTTGTACATTTACAGATTGACTGCAGATATATACAGCAGTATATACTGTATATATATACAGTAATTTTTGTTCACTCCGACTTTTCTACTGCTTGATTAATAGACTAGACATTTTCCTTAGAGATTCACTCTTCTGGTTAATGTGCTGTAATTGCAATGGAGTGCTTAGTACAGCAGCAACGAGCACTATTCTGTAATAAATTTAGGTCATTGCAGAGTTCATCATGTAGTCCATGGCAACAGAAGATAAAGCGATGGTTAGTTCATCTCTAGCTTTTAGCTACAGTGTCACTATTCTCCTGTCTAATTATACTATTAGAACTAAATGTAGGCAAATTGTCCAAGTCCCAAGGTCTCTTCCTTCCTCCTGTACATGTAATACTTCAGTAAGAGAAAACATAATGTAACAGCATTATAAAAGAAATGTGAACCAGAAGAATTTTAAGGCAAAAAACAATCACATTTTACCTTGGAAGCGTTCCTTTCCTATTTCTGTATAATCCCACCGGTCAATATTTTTTAAATCCTTTCATTTAAAAAAAAAAAACCCTACAATTATTTTTTTTCTCTCTAGCAAAATGCAGACAAATTTGTACCAGGCTTTCAGAACTGTTGGTTGTAATTGCTAAGTTTGCTATCTAGACTGAGTTTGGGTAGCAAGAACTGTGCTACAAGTTTTTTCTCTCTGCTTATATACTTGAGAATATTTTATTCATTAAGCTTGTTGGCAAAACAGCCATTCAGATTAAAGTCTACCTTCAGACCATTTACAAGTTTTTTCACTTCAAAGTTTTTTAAGTTTTATTGTTTCCCATTTGATTCAGATAAATACAACTGCCACTAAATGCCTATTTCCTGCATTAGGAGTAGAAGTAGGACTGAAATACTCTATCACGGCTTATATAAAAGCGTGCATAACAAATTTTTCTTAATTTAGTTATGTATTTTAATCTCTTGCTATTGCAGGGATGATGTTTGCTGATTATTATATCTCATGAAAGGATTGAGGCGAAAGATCAAAGCATCAGAGCATAAACGTAAAGCAGTAGGATCTGAAAAAAAGTGTGGAGGTGGGGTTTGGATTTAACCTTTACATTTATTATACTTAAAACTGTGAACAGTGAAATGCAATGGATTACAGAATTTGGACAGAATTTTTGTTAGCTTTGAAGATCTTGTCCTTAAGAAACAAATACTTTTTAAGAATTTAATAGTAGTTGTATGCAGTGCCATATAAGCCTGTTGCAATTATGAATGTCAAAAAAAATGGTATCCATCTTATAAGAATATGGAAGCACAAAGATATGTGTAAATTATCTACCAAAATAGGCGCATTTGATTACATCTTTCTTTTAGCTCTTTGATCTGTGACTGAAACTGAGGTATTGTGTCCATATGATTTGGATACATGCTTTGAAGGGAGCATAAGGAAGCTGAAAATTTCTCACCTGTAATCTCTAATATCTTGAGCATTCATGATATTATCTGTAATTTTGTTGTAATACTTTTCCCATGTAAGTTCCCAAGATGAAGCTTTTAATAATCCATAAATTTAAGTATCTTAACCAACACTTTTTTGAGAGACTGAAATGTTAATGATTAGTGACTCAAAACAATTGTCCGTAAGTGGAGGGTAGGGTGCTTTGCTGAGGTAAGGTTTAACCCTCCCCACTGGCCCCCAAGGAGGAGGAAGTGGGTTTTTGAGTGTGTGCTGGCAATCCCCGTGAAACAGAGGTGGTGAGCACCCACTACCAGAGAATACAAGTAGATTTTTATCATGCCTATTGTCATCCCTTACACACCCTGCCTTATGGAAGGTCACATTCACTTGGGACTCTCACAAGTAGCCCTGAGAGTTTCATCCCTTCTGATGCAGCAGAACTGGCTTCACTATGCTGATGTGAGAGGCAGCTGTCATGCCTTAGAAGAAGTCATAAACCACCAAAAACCCTGAATCGCCCCCAGACTCACTTCTGGGGACTTCCACCAAAGACTGAAAGCTCTCCCCTGGGGGATGTACCTGGGCATGCCCACTTAAACCTGAGCCTATATTATCTCACTGCTCTTTCTGTTTTGTGGACCTCCTTAACCCCAAATGGATCAAGACTTCAATCATCACTCAGAAAAGTCCATAGCCACTCTGACCATCATTTCACAACTATCAAGTCTCATTGTAGGATCCATGGGTGGCGATATTTTTCTACTCTTATTCTTTCTTCTTTTACCTCATACATTTTCCAAAGGGAAATTTCTATACTTTTATATTGTTATATTTCTATAGCTACTGAGAACCAAAATGGCTACATACTTGCTTTCTACTGCAACCATTCTTTTTTAAAGAAACCCTACATATATGTATTTCTAAACCCCAATCCTTCAGTGTTGTTTCAATCTAATCTACCCCAAAGGATCTAGTAACAAGAACCTGGGTTACCCTTTCCTTCAGGGTCAGGCTGTACAAACTCAAAGATGAAGTCCTAACCCTTACTTGTATGGTGTTATATGACCAATGACCCATTTGACTAATTGTTCTAATTGTTCTTCAGTTTTCATGTTGTTTTGTTCATAGCAGAGAATTTTTGAAACATGTGGACCCTAACGTTATGTACACATAAACTATCTTTAGTGAAGTCAGAAAAGCTGCAAGAATTTATGTCAATTAATGACTTGATCAATACTTTACAAAGTTCTTGCTTATGGAAAATGCTGTGATTTTTAAAACGTTAGAAAAGCCTTTTAGATAGTCTATGAAGTGGTGTTTGGTTTGGAATAGGAGGAGAGATCGTTTTTGACAGACAAATAATGAAAGAAATTACAGTTATCTTTATATTTTATTGATATGATTTATATGGTGCAGAAAAGAGAGACAAAGGGAAATTTCAAAGACTTTTCAAACCTCTACATTTTCAGAGCCTTTCACCAAATATAGTCTAACCTGACACTGCAGACAAATTATTCAAGCAACTTTTCTTTAAAACAATATTGAACTGATTATTGTTCCTGATTTGATTTCAGTTCTATGGTGTCATTAACTTTGGGTGAAGCTAGTGAAAGGTACTAAGATTTTGCTGAGATAGTCTCCAATCACAGGCTTTCCATGGCAACTCACTTCCGTTTTCTACTTTTAAGAGTAGAGAGTGACTGCTTTAAGATGGCTTTTCCATTCTTACCCTATATGTTTGCATTATCTTTCTATAACATTTATCATAAAATTTTTCTTTCAGGACTGATTTCTCTTGCAGTCCAGCTGTGATTACAGTTCTGTTCTTACATTCCCTTTCTCCAGATGTCTCTGCTGTCAATTTACTCCTGTTTTCACTCACTCGTTTTTTTTTTCCCCAGGAAAGGATATTGTTACAGAACTCAAGATTTTTCTTTAGATAATTCTGTCCCAGAAGTCATGACTGTTTCATTCTCTAATTCCGAGATTAAAAAACAAAACAGAACTTTCTCATTTCAGCTGTAATTTTATTCCTAAATGTCCACAATTTTCTTGAGTGCCTTCCATCTGATGTTTCCCACATCAGGCAAGCAGGCCTAAAGTCAGATGACAAGGCCTTGCTGATCATCTGCTGATTTCTAACTGAACATCAGACCAATTTTTAAAGATATCTATAAAACGATCATTAATAAGTCTATGACTGAAGATTTTAAAATAGACATAATTTCAGCATAGCAGCTCAGTATCAGTTTTTAGGGAAAAAAAATTCAAGGGAAAGTCTAAGTTTCTGATGCAAGACAGTTGACAACTTCTAAATTTGAGACAGAGTCATATATAATTAAGTCTTCATAAGATCTTAATACTAGAATGCAAAATATAATGATAAATTTTGGAATTTAATATCCCTGTGCCTTATCCACTATCATGATAGAATGAAAAGAAATTACTATTGGACAAACACTATGGAAAGAAGAGTTAGTTTGTGACCTTATCCTAAGTGAAAAAGTAATTGGTTTTTGAAAGAGGTTTTATTGCTGATGGAAGTTATGATTTTATGAACAAAGGAAGGAAAACTTCAGTTAAGACATATGGCCTTACCAAAAATCATCTGGGTACTTCCTCTGGCATTTTAGAAATTTTACACAGTTAAACCTGTTTTACTGGTTTAAATTTAAAAGGTATTCAAGTCTTTTATGTCAGTGAACAAAAGGTGGCTTACCATAACCTTCTGTGTCACAGAAGAAAGTTTCTGAGTCTTTTAGTCTTGTGTATCTGAGATATTTCTGGAAGCCTAAGAGAAAATTACTGCCTGGAGACAGCCTGTTGTTTTTCTGTTTAGAAGCCTTGAAAATGGACAGAATCCAGCATTCCAAACTACCTATCTGAAGGATGAAAAAGTTGCACAAACGTACTCACCAAACTGTGGAAAGTGGGGAAAAACATTTAACATTTGGTGACCAAGTGCCTCTAATGAACCTGCAGAGATGTCAAGATTTTGATAAGTGCTGAGATTAACAGAAATATAGAGTTTAAGGGTAATAGATTTTTACCAAACTCACATTCCTCTTAACATCTTTTCCCCAACATAGTGTGACCATTGGTAAAAACACACACAAGTAATTGCTGAACAGAAGAGCCTGTGTTACCAAGCACTGACTTACTGTAAGAACTTTCAGAGATTACAAAATCTAAATAGACAGTAAATGTTATTGAAATACTCTCATGTAAAACAGTGTTTCTTCTAAGGATAAAGTGCACAAATACCTGAAATGCAAAAGAAAATTCTGGCTGTATCTGTTGCATTCTCTCACCTGAGTGAATCACACCCTAAATATTAAGTAGTGGCAGCTGCCCTGTACCAAACAGCCTGATCATCATTCAGAACTGGTTCAGTTAAGCCAAAGTTCATTATCAAACCTTCTTTTAGAATAATGTTGGACTTGGACAATGGTAGCCATGAGCTGATAAGAAAAAAAATTCTGTTCTGGTGTTTCTCATAGGGTTTTTATCAACATATGCTTTTGTTTCTCTCAGTATTCATCACTGTGTTCTCTTTGGACCAGTTTATCCTCCTGAGCAATCAACATATGCTGAGGATTAAAACCTCAGGCTTAGAAGCAAATTTAGAAAAAAGAAAACAAATGGATCTGAAGTTCATACCTGTTAGGCAAAAATTACTGAGATTTTTAGCAATGGAAGTGGATGCCTATCTCACACCCTTGTAGGAACAGAAAATGTTTTTTTCATTGGCTATTCACTGTAAGTTCCAAGACTCAGTCACTGAGATCAGTCAGCAATAGCTTTGTCTATCTAAAAATCCTGGATTCAAGCTTTATTGCCAAATAATTGCCTCTAATTTTTGTGACAAATGTAGACAAATCATGATTGACACGTCTCTCCAAACCCACACCCCCACTCCTACCCTGTGTAATTACAGCCAGGATAACATTCCCTACAGGCAGGGAAGAGAATCTACTATCAATATTTTGATGATCCATTAATGCAGGTCCTGTCTGATTGAGTTTCTGCATGTTCACTTGGAATGTAACACTCTGTGACCTTGAAATATGAGCATTAAAGACAGGATACCTTATCTTGCTGCATGTCACTGTCACCAAGTAAAGCTTCTATTATGGTTCTTTGAAATGAGCTGGTGGTGAAAAGAGAACCTCTACTGTTAAACCTACCTTAACACAAAACCTGTGTTATTTATTTACGATGCTACATGAATCATCTGCACTTTCTGTGATAAGTCCAGGGCTGTGCGTCTTTCATTTCAGCTGACATTTTTCTGCCATTTGCCAGGATAAGTAACTACTGTGCAATCACTCCAGGCTGATATGCGGTCATTCTTTTGCACAAAACGACATTTAACTCAACTAAAAGACCTTTCTGAAGAAAAAAATTTGACAAAGTAAATTTTTGCTCATATATGAGGAGTCAAGTAAGTCTGTAGCAAATACACTTTTTGTGGTAACTAAAAAGATTTCTGCAGAGAATTTGACAAACTGTTCTACTTCTGTACACAAAGCAAAAAAAGCAATCGTTTTGGGCAAAAGGATTTCTCAGAGTACTGAAAGGTTTTTATATGGCACTGTATATACTTAGCCTTGCCTGGTAAGATAGTGGAAATCTGCACCTTTTTAAGGACAAACACCCATCAGTTTCATACTTTTCAATGTGTTGAAAAGGATCTAAGGAAAGGACATTTTTTCTACCTTGTATTTGTTTTTTTTCCCCAAACATTTAATTATCAAACACAATCCTAATATTTGATAAACCTAATGCATTCCATGACTTTTTATCTTGCTTGACAATGCCCTAAAATGATAGAATCTCTGGGTATCTTTTGCATGGAGAAATACTCTTTTCTCTCTAACTATAAGAAAATTATAAGAAAACTGAGCATAATTCAAGGATAAGGAGTTTTGCTTGCAGTTGTTTAGGCACTGAGATAATTTGCGGACAGATTTGCTTGGATGCTTTCACTCCTATTTAAGTTTTAAAAAAGAAATAAAACAATAATAATAAAATACATACAAAGATGCACTGGAATTGTCCACAACTGACAAGTAACTTCTAGTTAGAGATTTAGAGACTGATGGTTAATAATTTATGAGCTTCTTATGTGGCAGATTATGTGACTTTCATTTTCTTGTCCATGGAGCATATCAAATGCACTGCTTGTGGGTCTCGACAAATTTTCCCCATATTTTTCTCTTCCAATTATTCATTGAACACTGTATGTGTTATGTGGAATTGAGGAGAGGAGACACAAATAATTCCAGCCTGAGAAAATGCCATCATGACATTCATCACCACTTTGTGACATTTGCTGTCCTCTTATTAAACTGCCTGGCATTTCATGAAACCATACCCAGACTAATTGCACTTTCATTAACTGTTGTTTTCCCCTATTAAATTATTTGATAGTATTTTCCTAGCAGGAATGTCAACATGTTTAACTAACTCTAATAACTAAAGCTTTAAAAACCATCCTGCTGGGTCTCTTACTTCTTCCCAGCTTGGTCTGATACACAGTTTTTAATGTCAAGACTAGGAGCATCCTATCCAGTTGAAACTGATGCTCCTCCTCCAGTTTTAGGTCTTCAGTAAATGTAAATTTACAAAGGTGGATCCAGTAATGATTTTGCCTGATGTCACAGTTATTTTCAGCTCCCTGCAGGATGCTTTCTATTTTTTAGCTCCAGTGTTACTGTTCACTGGAGGTCACATTGCCTTGCAGAAAGCCAACATTAGTAGCTTTTACAGCAGCATTATGCAGGGCAATGTTTGGGGTAAGTTCACCTTAGCAAGGGAAAAGCAAGCAACAGCAGCCTCTTAGTGAACCTGCAACACGTGTGAAACCTGCAGGTTGAGCTGCTGCTTTGCCTGGTCTCTTTCAGGAGATGTGACTTGGACGACCTGGAGGCTGTGGGTAAAACAGCACAATTAATTTACTTGAAAATCTCAAATATTAATTCACTGAGGACAGATTACAGTAGAAAAAGCAATCTGTGGTAGAATTACTAGTTATTTGTTACTTATATATAAAAGAAACATGAGTTAAAAAAACGTGGTTGCTATCCTGCCAAAAATAATTGTCTCATAAATCTTAGCTGTATTAATTTAGTTATACTATGAAGATCAAATCCAAGAAAATCCTTTTGGGCTCCCACCAAGTTTAACGAGACTCTCTCTATATTTACTAGAGTTTCTTTCTCTATAAAACCAAAATTTTGGTAACACCTTTAACAATTAATTAGAGTGAGTAACCAAGGATATAGCGTGAGATACAGAGAAAACGCAGAGACTGCTCAGCTACAGAATGAAACCACACTACCCGCACACTCTGTGTACATCCCTAACACTGTCTTTCCATGAAAATAAACCTTGTTTATGAGAATAATAATATCAGATCACTTCATAAATACAGATTTACCAAAGATATCTGTATGGATATACACAGGAAATTGGAAATTATTTTTGCAATAAATAAACTTTTGAGTGTTTTATTGGTATTTGGCCACTTATCTCTCTCTTATGCACACAGCCTTGTTGCCCTTACACACATACCCACACACATGCACACCCTTATTGTGTTTGTTGACACAGGACACAATAGATGATTTTCCTCTGCTCTGTACCTCTTTTCCATGATGTGGTTTCCAGAATTGTGGTTTGGGGATTTCTCTAAGCTGTAAAAATGTATGAAATCTGAACTAAGTAAGAAATTGTCCCCAGTCCAGCAGGGTGGAGGGGAAGAGATGGGGGGTAGAGCAAGGGGCTGTGTGGTGTTTCATCTCCTACTGGGCTTAAACCACAACAAGATTACAGTGAGTCCTGCTGTTTCTACTCACTTTTGATAACACAGGCCAGTTGAGACAACCAGATCATGCAAGAGGAAAATGAAAGAGGAAATGCAGAATGGAAGGTGTACTTAGGTCCTGAAATGATACTTGTTCATATGCAACAGTGCCTGCATTTCCCTACTCTGAGTTGCCACACTTGCACACTAGAAGGCTCACTGTAAGTATGTTGGTGCTGCTGAAGCTATTCTTTAAAGGGGACTGACACTTGAAAAACACTAGGTTTTGGGAATTTTATGCGACCAAAGAAGACATATACCTGCTTATACTGTACGATATACTGTTGTGTAGAAAGTCCTTAAATACTCTGAACTGCTACCTTCTTGTAGCCAGTAAACTTAAAAACTTGTCCAGAATAGTCTGTGCAGAGTCTTCTCTTCTACTTTTCTAAAAAATATTTAACCGTAGTTTTCTGATTATTGCTTATTATGCAATTTAATCCCAATTATTTTTTCACTAGTTTTCTCTGACAGGATTTTGAATCATTTTTACGTAATTGTTTTGGCATATCCAGTTCCCCAGATGCTGCAAGCTATCACCTTTGTCACTTCATATCCATTTCATACTTTTCCAGATCATGACAATCAAACCTATGCAGTTAAGCATGCATGTCAAGAGCTCTGAAGAAGAGCCTACTAGACAAGGACATGACTCAAGCTCATAGATAGAAGATGAAATTTGTAGAGAATTTTGTGTAGTTAGTGGGTGCTCTCCTCTTTATCTTTTTTTTCCTTAAACCAAAGAAATCTCTACAAATTGTAAATCAGTACAAATTGTAAATCTATATATTAACGTTAAGGTCTTTCCCTTATGGACAGATGCAGAGATCTGGGAGAGATCCAAAACTTGCTTTAAAATTATGTTTACTTCCCCTTAACATGTGGATGACAATTTCTGAAACATACATTTTCTTTCATGTTGAGAATCTGGAATGCTGCCATCTGTCTTCTCTTTTTTCTATTTCAGATATATGATTTTATTTCAATTTGTCTGTATAGAGAGTGGAATTCAGGATGCATTTGTGCCCAAGTACTTTACAATTAGATAGGTATCATGTCACAATATTGTGTGCATATTATGATTTTTTTTTAAACAGACTATTACAACTGGAAAGAGGCTATGCATTGCTTATGGATATGCATTGGAAGTCCAGAGAATCCAAAGAACAGTTCTTTTAACATCACATCCAGAGAGTCAGTGGCAGGATAAAAGGGAAGAGACCTTGCCATTTCTTCCTGTTGCACCTTTCTTTCTGGGCTTCTTACTGCCAGATAAGAAAATGCAACCTAAACTACCATTTTTCTGAAATTGAGCCTTAAATGCAGTTTGGGGAGTGAGTTCACAGTAGTGTAAGTCTGCCTTGTTACTGTCTAGATTAACTTTTCTACTCCTGTGGGTGGCAAGGAAGCATGTGTTCTGAATAAGCATGACAACACAAAATTAATCCCATTTCTTTAGCCTTACTCAGTTTTTACAATTCAATATTCTGAAATGAAAGACATACTGTTGCCTGGAACACATGCTCTCTTTCAGTAAAATGCTGGTGCAAAGCGTCCTATTGGGAGTGATAACAACTCTTCATAATTTGTTTCTTAACTTAGAGTTTTGGTTTTCCTAGCAGTCGGTATAACTCTTTTTTTATGTGGAATTTAGAGGGGCTGTGCAAATATTGTCATTAGCAATCCTTCTTAAGATAATAGATCAATTTGGAATAGAATAAGGGTGAAAAATAATTACAGAATAAAAATTTACAGAAAGGAACATTTGATGTTATACATCTCAATTTTTCTACATCTAGCAAAACTATCTTCAGCTTTCAAAGACATGCCTCCATTTAGAATTCTTTCTTCATATCTCAGCATTCTACTTAGGCAATTTTTTCATAATTGCTAGCCTTGCAGCAGCTTTTAATCATTCAGGGATTCCTGAAAATATAGATTTTTGAAAATTATGTCTCACACAGATAACTGTAGAGATATAGTTACATAGATAACTGCTATTCAGATACAGGGACTTAGTTTTATTGGAAAATTTCCAACAGCTTTTTGAGTTTTTTTTCTCTTGCACTTGTTCATATGTACATACAGCTTATGTGTCCTTCCATTAAATGTGCACTGGTTGAAACCAGGATAAAATCAAGCTGGAAAAATGTATTATATTATAGGTAGGCATCATGCCATACATCATCTCTGTCAAAGGTTTTCCATGTAAAGGAAAATTAATATAGTGCCTTTGTGTTAGATCTGTTAAGGGACAATAGTAAAATAGATTTCTGCAAGAATTGTTTCACAGCTAGTATTTGCTGGAAAATGCTATTTTATTAGCACATGTTCCTTCAATCTGTGAGACTATCATAATGTTCATCATGTGTCCACTGCAAATTTTGCTTTAATTCTTTGTCATATACTCTAATCTAAAAGTCACCTGTCTGTCTTTTTGTTTGTTGAGAAACAAAAAAATATCATTTTTTCTTCACTCGTCAAAAACTGAGTGAAGAAAACCTCATGCAGTGCTATGCACAAATTGCTATCTTACCTTGTGGTTGTTTGTATTTTGAAATTATCCAAGTTAATCAAAGAGGCAGATTGCTATTACAGGATGAAAACAATAGCAGAAAACTTAAATTAAAATTAAGCTGAACCAGTTTGGTTCAGTTAGATATTTTCAAAAGTTTTATCAAATTATATGATAGCATAAGTGTTCTCACAAATTCTGCCTAAAATTACATTTCTGCTCCAAGTAGGAATGATATTTCTTCTTTCCTCATAACACAGAAGTGTGTTTTACAAGGCAAAGCAGCTACTACAATACATTTTTTTATTGTTGTGAGTAGCGAAATCTTTATGTAGCTTCAGAGATAGGGGTGGTTATGAGATATAGGTTTCTTCTCAGTGACATGTAGACATCATGCACCAAGCATGTTTATTTCTGTTTATGTTTATTACTGTTTATGTTTATTACTGCACACTGTAGTGGTGCAGCTGATTTCTAAGCATTTTTCATTTTGAGTAACACAAGCTCTGGATAAAGAGAGGCATTAATACCTTAAGAGGACATCTCTTTAAGGACTCTCATTATTTAAAGTTTCTGTGGATGCCAGTAAATGTTAATCTAATAGAATTGCCTGTCTCTTATCCTTGAAAGTTGCTTGTGTTCAAAGCTCTTTTAATAGAAACATTGAAGCAAATTGCATAACACACTGCCTTCTCTTTGCTGTCTTCCAAAAACTTTCTCTCTGAAAACAGCAATCTGAACTGTTTGCAGCTCCACCCACCCCTCCCACTCCCTGTGCTGATTTGTCCATTTTTTTTAAAAAAACCCAACTTTTATTCACTTTTTGTCTCATACTAAAACAGGCAGAAAAGACACATTTAGAATCATATACAGCCATTGATGCCAAGGCTCATTGTCTTGTGTTGTTGATGATACAGCTACTGCCCGTTCCCCTCCCAGCCACCCAGCCGAGTGCTGTTCAACTGACAGCCTGCAAAATTAATATTTCTCAGTCACCCTGCTCTCTGTTTCCACCAGTTACACATTTTCTGAAACCTCAAGAAGCAAGGAGAGAAAAAGCACAGAATTTAATTAATTTTTGGTGAATTTTTCTACCCATTGTAAAATGATTCCTATTAATGCTGATGGCCATTTTTAATGCTTTTCTCTGGCTCTCCTCTTAGTCATCTCACACTAGTCCACTCAATCCTTTTAAGTGTAACATAGTCACTAGACCATTTCCTGTAGCTTAAAAAATGTTCATCCCTCAGCAATTTCCTCATTTTATCTGTGCCGTTTCACTTCTCATGTGGCTTTTAATCAATGTGTCCTTAAGTAAAGATCAATATTTACGTCTTATATTGCATAAATACAGATTTAAAAGATGATATAGATATTATGTTAGGGTATGTGCATGATCAGGTGCAAACATAAAGAGAAATCAGTGTCCTGCACCCACTCTGTATTGGATATATGGTCAAAGTGAAACCTGTATTAAGCTTGCCAGCACTAGACTCTGTCTTTGACTACTGCTCTTTGGCCATGGCACTGGTATGGCCAGGGATCCAGCTAAATGTAAATTGTACCAGACATTGACATTGTGGGGGTGAGAGTGAAGAACAAAAGCAGAACCAAAAGCTTTTTTAATTATGTACTTTCCTACAAATCAATGCCAGGCTACATACAGACAGAAGAAAAATTTGTAAATTCTATAAAGAAAAAGATGCATAACGGATAGAATTCTCTCACAAAAACATTTCTCTCTCTATTTGCTGATAAATGCCATGTTTTCCATGAAGTGGAATGGGATGTTTCAGATGTGGTAAGGATTATCCTAAATGTGTTCCTGTCAAAGACCGTAAAACTTCAGACACTGCCAAGAATTTAGTCTAATTCAGAAAATGCTGGAAATCTAATCTCTGGACTAGTTGGGTGTTTGACTGTTTTCATGTCCAAAGAGGTTAATAATATAAGTTTGTTGTTCTATTTGAAAATAAATTCTAAAAGAGTTGGAAAAGACGCATTGTGCTTGTCTTTTATTTTTATT